>JAUZND010000638.1:0-14005 GCA_034780555.1 Coelogynopora nodosa | reverse complement strand
CATATTTTTTCTAAAAGCTGGGGATGTTATACTTGATATTGAGTGTATTTTAATTTACGTAGTTAACTTTTAATTTTCATGTCACCGAAAATTGCAATTGCCTTTTATCGTGAACTTGCCGTGAGTCAGTTCACAAAATGTTTCTAAATATGAAATAAATGTTTTACTTGGATTTATGACAAAAGAAATGGTAGATATAATCAAATGTAAAGAAAGTAATGGAAGAACTCTCACAAGAAAAGCTAAATATTGAAAGACATTAACTAGTGATTTTAATTTCTGGAGATATTTGGAAAAGAGAAACAGAAACACTAACAAATTTATGGAAACGTATTAAGACTTCCGCTAAAAAAGAGAGAAATTAGGAAGACGGGTGGTGGTTTACCGCCTAACAATACAGTTATTTCCAGTAAGTCAATGTGTTGTCAGTATTTTGCCCACTGAACAGTTAGATGCACTCTTCCCTAGTCAATTTGATTCCGACAATGCAGCAAATTCCAGCATGAGAAACAACGAAAACTCAGACATATTGAAAGCTTTGATGAGCAACACGAGTCATGTGGAAAGTAAAGATGAGGATATCGATGATGAAACTGATAATAACTCAGACAAAAACGAGCAGAAGAGAATGACAAATTCAGGAAGACTACCGAAAAAGAGGCAAATGAGCTTCTTTCATGAAAGTCTGTTGAATATGGCAGAAAAGGAGGTTATAAGAAGATGCAGGTGTTGAACTTAAATAAGCAATATTATCTTAAGAACATTCAAAACTTGGATTATTAAGCTTTTGGGTTTACTCTTTGATTGAACTTGATTTCATAACTATATAACTATTTTCATTATTTGATTTCATTTCGTTTAATGATCAACTTCATGTTTTACATAATTATACATATATGCAGTTTCTTTATACCAATATTATTAACATGTATGTAACCAGCATGATTATCAATTTATAAAAATTATCTATTGTTGATTTTAATAATTCGTGATTTTTTATTGCAAATATTACATTAAAGTATATTCTAATATCTATGTTAAGCCTGCCACGTAGCAGGTGTAACTAACTATGGAAAATATCGCCTTATTGAGCACGGTATTAACTTAGACACTAGAATATAATTAACTCGGGATTTATTAAATAGAGCATAACATTAATTTATATTGGTGCAACGGGAATTACTAACCCATCAACTAAATCCGGTATTAAAAGTTATTCCTCGTTGGAGCACTCGGCTGAAAAAGTTTAAATAAATATTTAGTTGAGTTAAATAACTTTTTGTTATGACTGTAAGCTGATCTTGACAGTAGAAGTTAGCAATACTGTTTTATAAAACAAGCTAAAAGTATCCTGAAAACCTCTTTGATGAAAATTCAGAACTCTTGATGGCGTCTAACATGGCTGCCAATTCACCATAATAATATGTTTAGGTGATTGTACCTTGATATGGAATATTCGTATATAATAATTGTATGACAATCATATATAAATATGCACTCAAAGTTTCCAAAAAAAATGTTGTTGAAGTTTATAATACTAAACCTGGGGAGGTCATAGTCTATTGTTATATTCTACTACTTCTATTCTCCTATCGGGATCATCCTCATGCAAAGAATGAAAAAGACGTAGAACATATGGCTTGTAACACATTTTGGTCAATGTCTTATAATTTTGTATTTTCATTGCTATTCTACGAATTTAGGTTGGAGTATTAGGATTTATTTTATTCAGCATTGCTTCTCTGAATTGACCTATTCTCCCACGACCTGGTTTGTTAGTTACGGAACCAGTTTCCTCCAATTTTATAACCAATCACAAAACCGTGGATGATTGAGGTGAACGTTCACCAACATTTATAGCAATTTCAGATGCATCATCAGCTGAGTAATAAAAAAATATGAATTCAACGCGTTCTCTAAAATTAAATTGCACAGCTTCCATAGTGAATTGTAAATCAAAAGTTAATGTAATTAAATATTTGAATGATAAATAATCAAATGATATCAGCCATAGAGGCCTTACAGCCAATTAATTTTTTTAAATTTGATAGAAATAATTAATGAATCTTAGACGATTAAAATGTATCAATTTTAAAATATTGCATTAATTTAAGAACACCCTGTCGGATGCAAAAGAAACTCTCACTCAATGTTGCTTAGCTTTTGGAATAGAAATCATCATCCATACTACTTATAGCTTGCAGTACCAATCACTTTCCATAATACTTATGTATAGCTTGCAGTGGAAGCCAACTTCCGTACTACTTATAGCTTGCAATGAAAGCCCCCTTCCATACTACTTATGTATTGCATTAGCAATTACTTTCCATACTTTTTATAACTTGCAGTAAAAGCCACCTTTCATACTATTTATAACTTGCAAAATAAATGCTCATTCAATGTTTTTATATATTTGAATATAAGCCCACCTTCCAGACTACTTATAGCTTGCAGTAGAAGCAACCTTGCATACTACTTATAGCTTGCATTAGCAATTACTTTCCATACTTTTCATAACTTGCAGTATAAGCCACCTTCCATTCTACTAATATATTGTATTTGAAGCCACCTTCCATACTACTTATAACTTCTAAAAGAAATGATTATTCATTGTTTTTATATATTGGAATATAACCCACCTTCCGGACTACATATAGCTTGCAGTAGCAATCAACTTTAATACCACTTATAGCTTGCAGTAGAAGCCAACTTCCATACTACTTATGTCATGCAGTGGAGGTTACACAATCTAAAGTCGCTGTCAAGAATGTAGCATAACTTTATAAATGGTATTAAAATGCTGTACAAGGCATTAATTTGACTATATGTCATATTTATTAAATATAAATTTACATTGATTAAAGATTGCATGGGTTAAATAATGTTTATGTAATACATTTTTAATTAAATATTAATACACTGTTCATTAATAGTTTATAATAGCTTTATTAGCATCTGATAAACTGATAAACCAATATCTCTCTTATTAAAGTAGCTTAGATGTTGCCGTTACGTAACGAAGATCTCAGAAAGCTTTTGGTGAACGTCTTAGTGTTAATCAATAAGTGTTAAAATAATCATCTGTTCATTTAACTTTTTCAGAAATATGATTCACCTTGTCAAACTTATAAGTGGCCACTTTAGTCCAGTCAGCCGTGTTCCAGAGTATCAAGATATTCGATTCAATTCCAACAGCATAGGACAGGATGCGTGAAGGGAAAGTGGGAGGAGGTGAGGAGTCCGGAGGGAAGGTCGATGAAAGATGAACCAAGAGTCGATGAATGATTTTACCTGATTGAGAGGAGAGAAAGTGTCCACACAGTTTCAGCAGAGATTTGACAGATTCTGAATATAATGTTTATTGTATTAAAAGAAGAACTGCAGTTATTCACTGTTTCTAATTCAATCGCTGAAAATCGTTTCGATTAAAAATATTTTGTCATTCTAAACTTATTAAAATTTACTCCATAGTTCTATTAATACTAAATTTAAATTGATTCGTCAACATTTTAGGAACGCTAAAGACAGTGTTAAACAAACAATAACATTGCACTTGATTTTACAAAATAATCTCAAAATACATAAAAACCTTTCCAAAGATATGAATAGAAGAGTTCAGTTCAAGCCTTCTACACTTAACGTTACTTTTATATTTAAGTTTAGATAACTATCTTAATAATCAAGAGTATTTCATCCACCATGCACCACTTTGATGTTTAAATTGTATATTATCAACGTGAAAAAGTTGAATACATTATTAAACCTTACATTTTGTAGAATTTTATTAAAGATATTCAACTATAAAACAACTGAAGTCAAACCGGTATTTAGTTAATTACAGAATGTTCAACTAATTATAATTAATTAAAATATATGTAACTTCTTAAAGAAGTTATTTCTTGAATTACACAAGATTGTCAATAACTATATTTAAACGTGACAATTTATGGATCAGTTTACGACAGCATTGACTTTGATCGATTATTCAAAATAATGTCCGATAGAGTTTACGATCTGTTCGTTAATATACACCAATTAAATTATACAATGAACAACATAATATGTTAAGAATTGTGTAATATAATGATAACATAATATAAAAACAAGTTGATATAATCCATCCCTCTGAAGTTAATATTTCGTAAATTGTATCGTATTATCAGTCTGTGTAAATCCACATAGTTTCCTGTAAATACGGCCGTATTTACCACTAAATGTCAAAATATATATATTTCGAAAATGTTATCTCCTCCACATGAATTACGCGACCAAACCCAGATTAAATAATGAAAAATATATGTTTTATTTAATTTACAAATGATTTTGTTTTTCTTTCGTTAAACATTAGATGATTTCAAAATTGGGATTGTGTTATGTTAGCCGGACTAATTTGAATTTAAACAGTAAAGTTAACAGGGATAACAGGAAAATCTATTAACTATCACAATTTTGGTTCGAGTTACTTTTATCAGGACTACATGATATTATAAAGAGTTGTGTACATCATAATGTAGCCATATACTCCGGCAATGTTCTATACAACCATCGTATCTTATGTTAACATTGATCAATTGTGCTAATAGTGTCATTTACATTATGCTTACTTTTTATTTTCAAATACCAATTACGTAAAAAATGGTAACTTTTTCAAATTAAATCTGAAGATACATAGAATAATGTTGACATCATTTGTTCGACATAAATATTGTTCAAGTTTCGTACCTTTAGATATGACGGATTTTGTTAAAAATATATAAATCGATCATACATGATTTTGTGATAAGTTTAGTTTAAACCGACGCGAGCCATTCATTTTCTGTAAAAGTATCTGAATACTAGCTAATATTAACAAAGCAGTTTAAAAACTACGAATAATATCTGGAAACCCACATATTGGTTTTAATCTTCAGTAGTATACGTATGTATTGTAATATAGAAAATAATTTTGTTATCCGACATAAAACACAGAACATAAATCAGTTTGATTTAAAAATCAAGGAGGAATGTGTTGTGAAAGGCAAAGCACCAACAAATTAAATTAATATTAAATTATCAGTCACCAATAAAGAACTCAAAAACAGCGGTTATGATTATGTTAGTAGAAAAAACAGAACTATTATGATTAATAGAAGGCGAGATTTAGTGAATAGAAAATACACCTGCAAGACATGACCGTAATTCTAATATGAAAATCCTCCATTTATTTTAAACTAATATTATGAAATGGTTGATGTAATTAGACAACGTGATTTTTTGTTTTATTTTGTTGTCCAAGAAAATATAAGTTACTTGAATTGTTTAAGTTGTCTATAAAAACGTTATAACTACGATCTTCTTTACAGGCAGTAGAAATAAAAGTCACATTTCTAACATCCATGATGATTTTGAGAACATCCCTCGCTATCTGATGATCGGTGTACAATCAGTGATATGAAACCAACATTTGAGAACATCCCTCGCTATCTGATGATCGGTATACAATCAGTGATATGAAACCAACATTTGAGAACAAACCTTGATCTACGTCAATGATGAGGAGGTGACCCCCCCAACAACTGCAAACAACCAATCGCTGGTCGAGGCACTTCAATGATGAACACCTGTTTGGTAGTTTTATATAGTTCCGAACTCGTTGATCGTCACTGAGAAAGGGGTGGGGCAATATAAATCAAGCGAAAGGAATGTTTCAATAAAATGTAATTATAAAATCATGTGAACTGAAAGAAATTTAGTTATTTTAAAATATTTAAAAAAAACATATTTTACATTTTGTATCAAGTTTGTGTCAAGTATACAACAAACATAATTCACATAAAAATTTTGTTTACATTTAAATATAGCCAAAAAAGGTGAATTTATTAATGATTACTAATTATATGAAGAGTTAATATAAATATATTATTCTCTATATTCCTAGATTTTATTCAATGGACACTGCCCAATATCGCAATATTCAAAATCGCATCAACGCAGACAACATAACAAAATAATGAAATTTTTAAAACGGTGGCAACAGTAAAATAGACAAACACGAGAAATTAAAAACACAAGAAGTTCGTTTTCTCATGTCTTACATATTCATAGAGTTGTAGCCTACTCCAGATCATGTGTATTATGTGCGTGTATATTTAGTATATTCAAAAGCTGTGTAGGCTTCAAAAAATAATTTGACATTTATTAACAGACGAAGATGTGGCCTTGCGGTGGTTGGGTCGCTCAACAATCGTTAGATTACAGGTTCGATACATATGCTGTAATGATGAGGGGAAAACCCCGAAACCGGTCTGCAGATGGTTTAACCTGTTGATCAGTGTGTCCATCAAACTGTTTAAAGAGTTAAACTGTAGTTGGTTGAAAGTAAAACATTAAAAAAGGGTTCCACTTCAAACTGGTACCTTCATAAACTCCGCAATTCTTTAGTTTAATTTATAAATATTTCTGAAGAACATGTGTCGTTTTCTTCAAATGATAAACATCTGAGTATTCTTTTTTAGAGAAACATTTTTTGAACTCAACGCATGCTGTTCAATATTTATATTTATTAGATCTAATCGACGAATTTCATGCCTTGAATGCTTCTTCATTTTTAGCACAGATTCAATCTCGCTGCTTGAATACTACAATTCGCTTCTGTTTGAATCACCCAAATAACTATTACGTCCTATTGATATTGAAACATCACATAACTTCTATATCGTGATATCGGATCTTTAGGTAATTAATTCATTTGTTATCGTCAAATTACGTTGAACAAGAATTTGTCATATTCCGTAAGTAGTATAGGAAGAGTCGATTCCCTCCAAAAACCTTCCAAGTATATACAGACACCCCCCTAACCCTCCCCCCCTCCCAACTCCCCCTAACTCGCCCTAACCTCCCTCAACCCTCTAACCCTTCCCAACCGAAGCCCCCCACAATTCTTATCTGAAAAAGTATAAACAATGAAGCTTTCGCAGCTTAAATTCATTCTACTCCGAATTTGTGCGTTCTATTCTATGGTTATAAATTGACTACTACATTATAAATTCTTTATTTACTACTACTTTGCTGCTACTACTACTACAAATACTTCGTTTGGAATTCATTAAAATCGTGCTACCTTATTTTTATTTTATTTAATATTACTACTTTTCTGCTACTACTCTAGGAAATCAGTTTAAATAGACAAGTTTGTGCAACACAATTCAGTCTGATTTCTGCTCTGAACTCAAGCGGTCGTATTTCCAATCGCTCTCTCCGGACCATATATATTGTTACGGCTACTGATACTACAAGTGTTACTACTACTATTACTTCATTTATTTTAAATACTATTTCAGTTTATTAACTTTGGATTATTTCATTCTGTGTGTATATATATAATTTTAATAATGATGAATTCAATCTTCGCGGATATTTCTGATATCAGCAGTGACAGTGAACAAAACTATTCATTGGAAGCGGAGGAGGAAGAAAAAATTAGCGAGGAAGAATTCATCATCTGAAGGATGAATTTTTACCACGGTGCCGGTTGGCATAATATTCTAGCGACGTCAACACTGCCAATATCAACGCAAGCAACTTCGTCAACACAACTAACGTCGTCAACGCTACCACTATTCTGTCAATTCCTTATACGAGTTATAATCAGGACATAACGTTTGGTCAGTTTAAGAAGGGCCTAGTACAATTTAACTCACTTCAACTCAATCAGATGGAGTCTGAATCGGAATTTTGATCACGCCTCCTTCCAGCATCAAATGATGTTAATGATCATCCTTCTCTCAACGCAGAACCTGAGCCACATCTGATCGATATATTGTGGTCATGCCTCTATCCACAGCCCGATGAGATAGATTCTGAGTAAGAATTATGGTGAAATATATATCCAGAATCCACCATTATTACGAGGAAGCTCAAGAGAACAAGAGAGAATTCAAGTGTCAGAATTTCGGCGACTAAATGTTGACGTATCTAAAACGAGATGTAAACCAATTGGCAGATGTTTTTGAGGCATTCTGCAACCTCAGTCTAACCGAAGATAAACTGGATCCATCATATTTTCTATCAGCGCTCAACATGTGCTGGCACTCCGCCTTTAAAGCCCCCCACACACGAGGCGATAAAGCAGGGGCACAAGAGACACAAGACATTACATCGCCAATGAAATGTCCGCCATCCACACACGTAGCGATAAAGCGAGACACAAGACACTAGCGATGAAATGTCCCACATCAAATGCCTTGTCGCTTGTGTCTGAAAATCCACACAAGTAGCGATAAAATGGGACACAAGATGCAAGCGATAAGTATATCATTTATTGTTAATATGATTGTGATTCACAAATAAATTTTAAAAATACCAAAATGCCAACGGTATTATCGAAACAAAAAAAGACGGCTATTTTTGTTATTTTACTATCTAGTTAAAAATGGTTAATGAAAAGAACATCCAGTTCCCACATGCAGCTGTTACAGGAGTTGGTACATGAGGAGCCTGGCGATTATTTTAATTATTTGCGTATAAATACATTAAATTTCAACGAAATTTTAAATATGATTACTCCAAATATTATAAAAACGTGGACATTAATGAGAGATCCCAAAGAGAAAGATTTGTATATTTCTATAAATTCTTTATTTGGCTCCAGGCCTAATTCAATTTCTTGTTTTGGCATATTTGGTAGTTAGAACGTCTAATCAAAAGGTATTCGGATTACGATATGATTTCATATGACGGTCGGATATAATTTATCTGAAAATGGTATGCACAGCCGTAAGTACATCGACTATTTTTACATAAATCAGCTGTTTAAAAAATCAAGTGTCTAGTGTCTTATGTTTCAACTGAGCTGATATTTAAAATTTGTCGCTCAACTGCTATATTTTATCGCTCAGCTACCACACACGTGGACATTTCCAGAGACATTTCATCGATGCGATGTAATGTTTAATGTCTTATCGCCTCGTGTTTGGGCAATCGGGACATAAGACACAAGAAATTTCGTCGGCCGATGTAATGTCTTGTATCTCTGTTTATCACATTGTGTGTGGGGGGCTTAAGACACGAGACACTCAAATTCAAACCAATAATAAACGAGTATTGATTTTTTAAACAGCTGATTTATGTAAAAATAGTCGAAGTACCTATGTGTGTGCATACAATAAATAAATTATATCCGACCGTCATATAATGAAATCATATCATAATCCGAATACCTTTTGATTAGACGTTCTAACTGCCAAATATGCCAAAAAAAATTAGGCCTGGAGCCAACTAAAGAATTCATAGAAATATACATATCATTCCCTTGTTTATGGCAAGTAAAGAGTGCCGAATATAGAAACAGGGATAAAAAAATATCCGCATGGAATGAGGTATTACTATTTGTAAAAGGACATCATCCTGATGCCACAACTCATGCCGATAATACCGTTGGCATTTTGGTATTTTTTTAATTGATTTGTGATTCACAATCATATTAACAATAAATTATATACTTATCGCTTGCGTCTTGTGTCCCATTGTATCGCTACGTGTGTGGATATTCAGACACAAGCGACAAGACATTTGATGTGGGACATTTATAATCTATAATAGACAGTAGATTATAATGCTTGTAAATATAGTGCGTATTTTACTTTCTGGTAATTAAGCTGTTGTTGTATGTATACAACACTTTCGTAAATACCTAACATATACCTTTGTTTACATTTCATTAATAGATTGCCAATATGCCTCGTAACTACAGTACAAACGAATTAAGGAGCAATCCTACACTTCAGAATCATTAGAATTAGCTATAAATGCTGTCAAATATGAACATTTGAAGTGATTGACTGCTGCAAACCTATACAACGTACCAAGAAATACTTCGCGAAGACATATTGCGGGTAATAAAAGGAATTCTGCAAGTGCTACATCAATTTTTACACTTAATCAAGAAGCTATATTGAAGTCACGAGCTTTGTATTTAAGCAAACGCGGATTTCCAATGAATATTGTTCAACTTCAAGAGATTGCTTAAAAATACGCTAAACATTTTTTTCTCCGAAAACAGTTGGAATAAGCTATTCATGAACAATGTAATGTACAGAAAAGGGCATCCTATGAATGCTGGTACAGTTTTAAATCTCGTCACATTGACCAGAGTCTTAGAATCCCTGAAAATATTTCGTCTTCGAGAGCAGAAGCATTTAACCCGACACGAATGAATAAATTCTTTGTAGATTTAGAGCAAAAGGTAAGTGAGTTCAATCTCAATGAATCTCCAAAATGTATTTGGAACTGCGACGAAACTGGTTTATCTTCTGTGCCAGATAAAGGTAAAAAAGTCATAGTAACAAAAGGAGTACAAAGCGTACAATAACCTCCAGGCATCGCAACGTGGTGTCTTAACTACTTTCTTGCCATGTATTAGTGCAAACAGTAGCATCTTGCCTCCTTTTCTAATTTTTAAAGGACAGAATCTTCCACCATCAAATATGTTTCCATCGGGAACTAAAATAAAGGGCTCCAAATCTGGTTATATTGATAGTGACATATTTATAATGTTTCTTGAACATTTCAATGAACATGCAATAACCAGAAATGACAAAAAAACGTCTACTAATTCTTGATTGGCATCCCTCCACACATCCCATCGTTTACAGCCGTTGGATACTCATATAAATAAAACTCTAAAAATAAAGTGGTCGGATAAAGACACAACGTTTTTATTTGGCAATGACACAATCAGCTTGAGTCGCTATATGTGTTTTCATCCATTCAATGCTGTATGGCAACACATATGTGTCCAGAAAGAACGAATGATTAATTAAGTCATTTGATCATTGCGGCTTGTACCCTCCTCATAATCCGACAAATGAGTCGGATTTAAATCTAGCAAATATTTTTCCATCGCCAGAGATAGCAGCTGCACCTGCAATCAATTCTCAACAATCAAGTGAAAATCACCAAATGTGTCTACGTAGACTTGCACCTTCACCAAATAAAAATGCTATTCCAACACATCTAAAACTGCACAATCCAGTAGTATGTTCCACATAAATTCTTGCGGCAAAAAACCTTAAGAAACTTGTTGCCACCAAACGACCTACTAATATCTTCCTGGACCAGCCAAGCACAAGCAAACAGTTAAAGTCAGCCAGCGATTCGTGCAGAAACAGCTCTCTTGAATTAACCATATCAGTTTAGGATTGGTTCAGATGTATAAAATGTTCTAAATGGACTTGTGCAAATTGAGGTTAATTGCTTCAATACTCATATTCTAGGGATAACATTTGTTGTATTTTCATGTTTGTGAATATTGGTTCAATGTTAATTAATATATATATGATTCATTATTATCATCTTAAAATCCCACTCTACCTACTATAAGTTTAATATAAATATATAAGTATGCTATAAGTATAGCCTACTATAAGTATAATATACATATATACAATAAGTTTACTATAAGTTTACTATAAAGAAATAAGTTTACTATAAAGAAATAAGTTTACTATGTAGAAATAAGTTTACTATAAAGAAATAAGTTTACTATAAAGAAATAAATTTACTATAAAGAAATAAGTTTACTAAAAAGAAATAAGTTTACTATAAGTATAATATACGTACACGAAAGTATAATATAAGTATACTAAAGTAATTTATAATTTTATTATTAATATATACTATACTTATAGTATAAAAGTGTTCTACCCTAAACTCCTAAAGTTTAATATCATAAATTCTTAAATCCCTAAACTCTCAAATCCCTAAACTCCTAAATCCCTAATCACCTGAATCCCTATACTCCTAATTCTCTATACACCTAAATTCTTAATCTCCTAAATTCCTAAACACCTAAATATCTAGAATATATCCCCTTAAGTTGAATCATTGAAGCAGACGTGATGAATAAAATAGAATGCAATTTATGATTATTTCAAAAATAACAGAGTTGAAAAGTAAGCATTTTGGATAGAACAAAAATGTCAGTGATACTGCTCATCAACTTCATCGATTGGGATATCAGCAATGTTGATATAGTATTCTCCGACTTGACCAGCCGATGCCCACTGTTCGAGTTGTTGTCTAACTATATCTCGAAATATGTGCCAACTTCTTTTTATAGTTTCTTCCAAGACGGAGTGTTGGGATATCATGGTGTTTTTATTTAAGCGCGTTATATCTTACATGGTTTAAATATATTAGTAGCAATAATTTATCTTTGATACACCTGTTCAAAAATGTCAAGTGAAGCTAAATCCGTTGTTTCATAAGTATTTCAATCTCCTTCGGGGTACGCGAGGATGCTCCATCTTTCCCAATATCTTCCAGCAGAATATGTCCAACAAGAAAGGAATTAGACAGACTGGAACTCTTATCCGGGTCACAGAAATGCGTTTTGTTTTGACTACCGACATGTTTTTTGTTATCACTGCTATAATTAATATCCGGTCTGTTAGAGGTGGACGCTTCCTTTTCAGACTCCTCCTCCCTTCCTCCTTCTTTTCAGACACTTCACTCTCCACATGCATGCAGAAGCTTGTATTTGCGTTTCATGTTTCTTGTAGTTTGATAAATTATGGTGGATCCATAGTGTCAAATTGTTAGATGATATCTATTGAACATTATACCATGTTATAGATGTATGCCTATAAACAAGAAGATAATTCAATAATTATTATGTACATAATCACATTGTTAAAATGAAAATGGATATCCGACTCAAGCATGATTCCAGTATGACTGTTGCCGGATTATCAATCTCAGGCAAGACTACATTTGTGAAGAATTTTCTATGACTCATCATCTCCTATTCAATGAGCCATTGCAGACTATTCGTTGGTTTACAGAAACAGACTATAAGCCGCCATTTGATCTTGTTATTTTTATCTAAGTTTATGAAATTGGCCTGCCTGAGTCGTTAGATATTTTAAAAGTAATTGATTGTGTTGTACTTGATGATTTGATGAAGGGATGAACAAATTCTCCACTACTAAGCGCTCTATTTACTAGAATGCTTAATCACCTACCCTACCTTGCCATTAACATTATTCAAAATATATTGCTGGCGGGAAAGTAAACACGTATTCGATCACTGAATACCTAGTACCTGGATATTTTACAGAATCCGAGAGATGTCAGCCAAATCAGTAACCTGGGTCGTTAGATGTTTCCCGAGGAATCGCAATATCTTACCTCTGTCTCCAAGGATATTGTGCACGAAAATACTCATGCCTACCTATTTTTAGATCTACATCAAACAATACCTGATCATTTACGAGTGAGAAGTCAAATTCTTCACAATGAGAAGCCACACTATGTCTGTTTGACAGTGGAGCAAGCCGGCAAATATTATAAATATAAAGATAGGCGACAATATACTTCTAAATTGCCCAAATGAAGTAGTGATCATTTTTACGTATAATTCCCATAAGGGAAGCCAAATTTGAGGCTATAAAAAACAGGGTCCCAATAATGAGGAGGATGACCAGCTCTTAAGAAAGCTCTACCTCCAGATCAATCACTTAAAATCCATGCTCATTATTTACTGGAAGCAAGGTGTAGACAATTGCAGGAAGACGGGCGACAGAAAATCTCATCTCCACAACCATCTCCAACAGCAGCCCGACGATCTATGACACCTTCGCGTGGCGTCGGGCGTGACTCCCCGTTGGGGGAGGAAGAAGTCTACGAGTTACTCGGGTCTCCAACGTCGCGGACTTCTCAGATACGGACGAGGGGGCCGCCCTTTCCTGAGCACATGCGGGCGTGGGTTTTTGGCCGCCGGGAGTCTTAACCCAGACTAAGACTCTCGGGGGTTGCTACTCCGGTCTGGGTATTTAGAGGAAAACCCGGGCCTGATGGGTGAGGCCTGCTCCTCCTGTGGTGTCATGCCGCGGAGAGGGACAGTGCCTCTCAGGTGTGCAGCCGGCTGTGGCATGGTCTGCCACCGGTAGCAGGACTGCAGTAGGCTCAGTAGGGCTCGATTAGAGGAGAGCCGTTGGTTCTGCCACACTTGTGGATACATAGCTCC
>JAUZND010000637.1:0-14007 GCA_034780555.1 Coelogynopora nodosa | reverse complement strand
TTCTACCTTCTGGCCAGCCTGAAAATTGTCCGACTCAATCAGGATATTCCAGCCGAAGTGACCTCTTTTGTCGTGTCAATCAATAACATCTCCAATCCAGTTGTCTACATCTCCGTGATGAGGTCAATTCGTAAGAAGGTGGTCCGGACTCTTCTCTGCCCTTTGAGGAAGTTGACCGGGAAGATTGATCCGATTGACCATAGTTGATCAAGCCGAGAGCAAAACCAAATGAAGTCCAGCATGCTTGCTTGTGAATTTGTCAATCTTTTGAAAAAGAACTATTTTAGTAGAGTTCTATTTGGTCATATAACTATCAAATTGATTACATATATTTTTTGTTATAATAATTTGACGTTTTCTTTAATGTTTTTTTAAATAAAAGTAAATATTTATCCCATTACAACTATTATCGTTTACATAATAATGAAACTGACTTCTAGTTAACAAAACTTTAATATTTTATCATTATTGTTATTATTTGAAATGTTATCAAAAGCAGACTACGACATGATAATTATGAAAATTATGTTATAATATTCATGGTTTCTGGTATATAAATCACCAAATTGTTATTTATGAAATTTGACTTCAAAAAATTTATTAGGTTTATGTTCCAAGGAAAAATTACATATAACTTATTTCATTGAATATAAAAAAAAAAATTAGGAAAAATTGTCGTTTTGTGAACCACAACAATTTTTTTTAATTTTTAAATTTTATTAACATAATTATGAGATTCTATATCAATTTTGTATAAATTTAACGGATATGTATTATTAAAATATTAGGAGAATGTAATGATTTATACAATACATTTTACGACTTAATTGTAAAATATTCGTATCAATTTCCGTTAGTGATATCTGAGGTGTACATGTTGTAGTGCTTTAGAAAAAATATATAGAGTAGAAAAATTATATGTATCTAATTAACAATTTAAGATAGCATGATTATGATCACAATCCTACAGTATATGGGGTCCAGTTTTCAAATGATATATATAGAAAAACTTGAATGTTATATTTATTGTCCGACTAATTTCAATCCACATTAAAACATTTTCAAGGTAGAAAAACGAAAGTGAAAGAATAAAATTGTTTATACAAAAAAATAATAATACAAACAAACAAATTAGTCGTAGTCGAAAATACTAAGAGTATAAATTGGTGATTGAATGGATTTAATGTTTAAAAAAGTTAGATTCAAACTTTTGAATGTGCAGTGAGTAAGAGAGTACCAACTTTAAACTTTGAGTTAAAATAAGTTAAAATATTACTAGTTTTAAAAACAATAGAACAGATGATTTTATGGCTATTATATATCTAAACAGGATTTGACTTAAATATCAGAAATATTGCTTAGTTAAGAAATACAAGGAACATTTTAAATCTTTTTCTTGAAACCTTGGTTTATTACTTTTAGAGAGATTCTTAAATAAGAATTTATTGAAAATGTTGGTAAAAAAACATTATGAGGGTAGCATCAGTAGAAAAAATAGAGGACATACTTTGATTTCTAGATTGAACTCTTTTAACAAGTGGAAGAGAGCTCATGATATAATACAATTAATCGAAACAATTTTTAAGATAATTGGACAGCAAACAGAAAGATTGAGAAACAAACCTGCTATTAGTACAAGAAGGTTTTCTGTAGACATTGATCACGTATTCGTAATAAATAATTGAAACATTTTGTTGTACTTTGAAAATGATTGGATGTGGATCAAAACTAGTGCGACAGTATATCTTTCTTTGTGAATAATTTTGCATTTTTAATATAATGGAGAATCAGTCAACTATATTATTATCTTAAGGAGGTTTCACATAAAAGACCATATCTGTCATAGGATAATATATTTTTGAATAAGAATAATATTTTATTTGAAATATTTATCACAATATAAAGAAATATATCTTTTTATTTAAAACCTTTTCATTGTTAATGGAAGTTTAAGCCGCAATATGGGGGATGTAAAAAGAGCTATACACACTGCAATTATTTCCAGTTTATGCAAAATCATTCTTGCAAACATTTGTTGGCAACTCGCTTAAACATTTTTAGATCTTTTGTTTGCAACTTGATTCTCCACAAATGAAACTTTTATATCTAAATTTGTTTGAAATAATGAAATATTTTCCCAAAAGAATATTATAAATGTGTTGAAAATATTTTTCATCTTACTAATCAGAAATATATCTCTGCTACAATAGATTTTAATGGTTACTTAATTGACTTTCTTCTTTTCAACAAAATAAAAATCCATTTAGATTACTCTTTGTATTGACTAGATATTTATGACATGACGTAAATTAGCGTATTGGTGGCATTACTGAAATTTCCAAAGCTAATTTTCTGAAATGCACAATACTAGTTTTAACAAAGCTCAAACCATGAAAACCTAGACGACTATTGAAATACCAGAATTTACTCAGAGCTTTCAACCGGAAGAGATTCTTTTTTTAATATCCGTATTGCTAAGAAATATGACCTGTATGTAGCTGCTGTTTAATTATCGTAATGCTAACAACAATGCTGGGCATTATGTACATGCATCGGAGAAAAGAAGCAAAGGAAAAAGAGTGAGACAATTGCCGGTGATGGATTGAAATGATTTGCTTATATAGTTTTATCTACAATTTTATACAATGTGACAAATCCTACAAATGCGGAGATCAACATTTCTGTAAATAGAAATGCGATTATTCTCTAAAGTTTAGCTTGATGCTATTTTAACTGTTTGTTAATGCAATTGTATGATAATCAAAGTAATAGATAAATAAATAAAATAATAATTGATATAACATTATCGGTATGTAAGGAAATTATTTAAATTTTATTATATATATATTTTGTAATTATAATAGATCAAATATATTTGCTAAAATATTAATATCACAGTTAAAAATATGTATAAAATGTCATAGTTAGAACATCATTACTAGTTGACAACATACAAAAAGCGAAACATAATAATAATGTAGCATTTTGATAACAATAAAATTTTATTCTCAAGTACAATATAATAATACAATTTTAATATAATCGTATGTTATATATGATATAAACTTATTTACATAATGTCATGTATTTTTTCCACATGAAAATATGAAATATGAAAAGCGTTATAAAATTGGTATATGTATAATATGTATATCATATAATAAGTATTATAAACAAGGGTCTAAAATGTTTATCTACTATATGAAGTTATTGAATATATGGAAAATCCACTAAAATAATTTCCTAGCTTTATTTAATTTTTGTATTTTCTAGCGCATTCTAGTGTTAGTAGACATATGTTTTTTGAATAGGTTGATATCAAGAAATTGTTTGAGGTTGACATTCATTTTCAAAAAGATTACCAAGAAACACGTCCAGAAGGAGACATGAATATTCTCAAAACTGATTTCTTGAATATATGTGCTATCTATACATTACTGTAGAATTGTATTCCTTTCTAGGTCAAATGCTGAAATCCTCGAGATTGATCATTCCGTATCCACTCACCTAGCATAACAGACCCAGTCTGTAAGCCTTCAAAATAAATCAACGCTGGTGCCTGATGGCATGTACCAATAACGGGAATCCTTGTCCCGACGCAATAAATTAAGGAGTACACATCTTGCTAGTACAACTTTTGTAGTTTTATAAGGAGCTGTAATAAAATGGAACACATAAGTACGGAAAGGTTGAATAACATCGAACCATAATAACATCAAACCTGAATAACATCGAACGGATAACTTCAATAATAATATAAAATTGTATAAATATAAATATAAATATATAAATTTATAAATATAAAAATAAATATAAAATGTATATATCTACATTTAATGTATGTATATGTCTACATTATATAAATGTTACATTTCTTATCTTTTAACGGCTTGGTTAATATAGTAAACTAGGAAGTAAGTCTATCTTTGCGAAATTAAGATTTTTTTACTATTTATGTGACTTTGAGGAAATTATATAGACATTTAATCTGTTACGTATTTTTTGGCAAAAACTTGTTCCGCCATTTTGATGACAATTATGACACTATATCTTATGAATCATAATTTGTGTTCTGTTGCATAACACTGCGTATTTATCGCGTAATATACTGTAGACATATAAATAATGTTCACAATTAGTTATCAACAAAAATATGTACATGTAGCTTGATAAATGTGATTACAATATTTATTGCTACGATTGTTATACATTATGGAAAGACCCTCTACTTTCATGCAGAGCAAGAGAGGAAGTGAATTGTTTAAAATGGATAACTAACTCCTTCCTATCAACCGAAACTTATATCTCATTGCATGGGTAACATACAAGGCCCATTTAATGTCAATTTGAAAGCTGTTTCAACCAAAATTCGCACTTAATCTGGCCTTTCGCCTCCAAAACATCTCTATAACGTATGGTAAACCCTCCAGGCATTCATTTTCATAATTATTTACGTTTATTAAAATTATAATAAAATATATAAAAAGAGAACGCCTATGTGGCTTTAAAACTTTATTTACGAATTTTCGAAGTTCCACTCCATAAACGTGTAGTACAATGAATAAAATAGCAGCGAGAGATATGTAATATATAGAAAACATTACAATGCTATAATCCTATAGCTTTATCTATTACATAATTATAATAGTATAATAAATAAATGCTATAATAAAATGCAATCAATACCGAACTGAATAATAGGGATCGAAGATAAAAAAAAAATTATATAATGAATAAACGTTATAAATTTAAGATGCCGAACTTAGTGATAAGGATTGAAAATAAGAATTAAAGTTAATGTTGAAAATAAATGTTTAAAATTTAAAGATGAAAGTCAAAAAAGTTCGCTGCATTCGAATTTGCTATTGATCGCTGGTTTTCTCTCTTGTATGAATATGGCTTCTTTAAAGCGGAGATTGAGTGGGTCGTTGTCCTTGGCCAGATTGGAGATGTTGAAGTTGAATTGACAGGTTTGTTTGTGTTTGAAGATTGAGCTCGAATAGTTGTTGAAGTGTTCTTTGACGCGGGTGTGGAGTTCTCTGATGGAGCTGCCGATGTAGGTGTTATCGCAATTGGAGCAAGATATCTCATATACACAACATTTTGAGTGACAAATTTTGATTTGATTTGGCAACCTGCTGTTTTGAATGTTGGTTGTGATTTTGTATTTTTCGATAGCGAATTTCGTAGTGTGGTTGATTTACGGTAGATGCGGACAGGGAAATGTAGGGAATTGAATATGTTGCGAATTTCTCGGTCGATAAAATCGTTTATGTACGGGAATTCGAAGTACGTAGGAGGTGGTTCATGGTGTGACGTCTTTTCTTTCGGTGTTTCCGGTTATTATTGAGGTTTATTTGATGGATGTGCTGTGATGGGTATCCGTTTAATCGAAGTGTGTTTTTGAGATTGTTCAAGTGTGTGGCTTTTTCAGAGTCATTGGAGCAACGTTCGACAATTCTTTTCGATTCGTTCTTGAAGATGTTCATTTTGGTGGAAGATGGCAATGCGGATCTGTTGTGAGGTAGGAGATCTTTCTTTGCATCTTTATTGTACCCTACAACACCTCAATCTTCAACACACCAATATCATGTTATGAAACTGAACAATCTCAGATCAACAACTCCATCAGATTACTCGACTTTCACTTCAAATCCTTCCCAGCGGTGAGGTCGTCTTCCAATTCTACAAGAAAGGTGCAAAGTTTTATAAAATACTATATAATTATAAATTAAATATAATTAATGTGCTGAATCCGTTTTTTGTACTATGCATTGTATATATTGTTTTTATGAAATAATAACAGGAATACAAATAATAATAATATTTCAGGATACCGCTTTTAGAGACGTTTCAGTTTATTCATATTAATTAATTATTTGTAATGCTTAATTTATCTTTTAGCAATTTATTACAAACAAATTATTATTAATATCATATATATAAAAATATTATTATTATATCCTTTTATTTTATGTACAAATTATTTCAAATATAAAAATATCAAAACAGTCCTGATTGATAACATTGTTGATGTGTGGAAAATGTACATACATAGATTGCAGCATTGGAAATAGACATTTTAAAACAATTGAAAATTGTGTGCTTCATATGTCACAATCGTAAACAAAATAGTCTGGTTAAATTAATTCAATGTCTTGCTATAGGCAAGGCTCACAATGATATATTTAACAGATACTCAAAAGCCAAATCAAGCCGGCGCAAAATAATTCATGTTTCCTCTAATTGTGAGAATCACCCTTTATCATTTTATAGAAATAAATAGAATCACGTTTTTTTACATCTAACGCCGAACTGATCTATTGCATGAGACGGTGCGCAAATACAACAATGGTGAAGAAATTAACTGATAATAGTGGCAATTTAAATATAATAATTTGAATAATTTTTATTTATCATTAATAATAAATAGAATTATGGTTTTATAATTGTTTGTGTATGTGTGTGTGTATAATATTAATAACTAGAAAAGACAAGAAATCGTTAGTTCTTCATTGAAACAAAGCGTTGAAACTTTAGCAACTTTGATGTTGTATACAACACAATGCAGAATTTTTCGTACAAACAATGGTTAAAGTTTTGATTATAATGATATATTTGTGTGTGATTGTGTCCTGAATACGTGTCAAATACTATCGTTATATTAATACAGATTACTGACTGTGTTTATAATTGGATTGACTTTTGATGTTATAATTAATACAACTCTTCTTCTCTAGTGTTCGATATAGAAGTATAATATGTTTTCTGTTGTCTTCTTGAAAATAATAAAAAGTTGCATAGAAATGTATGTTATAAAAGATTTTGGAAACTCAGCTAATAAGTGTCGCAATTTCATTCCGCAAGAGTAGATGTTTTACTAAAAGAAATTATTGTTAAAATATTATAATCACCTGTTTAGTTATATAGGTGTAAGGAAGTATTTTTAACCTTTAAATTAGTATTAAATATTATAATTGTGCTCAATTATGTGTCATACTACCTATTTGTTGAATAAAAATTCCTAAAAAATCATATTTATTTGGTAATAATATCACCTAGTGATAGATAAATTTGATTATAAGAATTTATCATAATCAATTGTGGAACAAAATTTGTAATGATTATTTTTATAATGTGATTATGTAAATGTATAAAGTTTGAAACATTTACAAATTATCTTAATATAAATTAGGCATAAAATATGAACAAAGTACGTACATAAACATAGCTTTACGAAAAAATATTAACCGTGCAAAAGAATATACTACTGTCTAATATATTTGTATAAAGTAAATATACTACTGTCAACTATATTTATTTGGAATGGATATACTACTGCCAAATGTATTTATATGTAGTGGATATACTACTGCCAAATATATTTATATGAAGTGGATATACTACTGTCAACTGTATTTATATGTAGTGGATATGCTACTTCCAAATCTATTTATATGTAGTGGATATACTACTTCCAAATCTATTTATATGTAGTGGATATACTACTGCCAATTGTATTTGTATGAAGTTTTCTATAAATTTTATTTTTATAAAATTAAAACTATTTTGTCATAGCATAGATTGTTGCTATTATTTATATTATAAACCGATTTAATAAAATAAAGGTATCCCATTGAAGCATTGTATAATGCGGGAATATTTTGTCGTAAGATCAAAAAAGGTAATAAACGACGAAGTTACTTATAGATAATGTTTATTGTGAGTTTATTCTACTATTATTTTCAGGGCAAATTGGCTGCTATTATTCTGATAATGTTCATATTTACAGTTAATGTGAAATATATCTGACACATTCTTAATACTGATACAATATGTTCACAACCTAATAGTGTTAGTATTCTTATTATTATTTTATATTAAAATAGTAATTCAATTGTTATGATATGTATAGGTAAAATATTTAAGTCAGATAAAATGTCTATAATAACCATTATTATACGCTTCTTGGTTATATTTTTGCATATTGTTATCACTACGACTAATGGCAAAATTTCTACAATAACTTTCTTTAGGTTATGTATAACATATTTTGTAGATAAGTAAATAATTAAATATTACTGACAAATTATTTACTCTTTTTATTTTTATCAGCTGTATGTTTTGACTCAACATCAAATTTACTGAGAAAACGCTGCAGATGTTATTTTTTTCGTTTGAAAAAAATTGGCGCCAGATATCCCTACTAACGGTACAACAAAATTAATATTAGGACGGATTTTACATTTTTTTAAATAATTGATACATTTACAGTCAAATAACATTTAAAATGTAACACTATATGATTTAAACTCAGAGTCGTTGCATACGTACGGTATGCTTATATATCACGATTTTGCATATAAAAAAATTTATTATAAAAAGTGTACATATTTGAGTATTCCAATTTATTTAATATATAAATGGTTACTGGGCAACATTAGTTATCGTTTCTTGTTTTTATATTTCTGTGTATTTTCGATAGACTTTTTTATTTATTACTAACTCTTTGTTTTAAATATGTACGTAGTTACTACTTTGTTCCAACGAAATGACTTCGTTACAAACATTATGACAGAAATAAATAAATGGTTTAAGTCCACTTAAGACGATCTCGGTCAACATAATAAATTATTTAAAGCGAGACGATGTTTATTTCCAAATTCAATATTATCAGTATAATACAATATAGATAACACGAGCATTGGTTATACTTCACGGATCTTCGCTTATGGAGGTGATTTATTATCTACAACAAAGTTTAATTATGGGTAACAAAAATGACAATAAGCTATCTGTTAAGCAAATAATTAATTTTTCTATTCTTTGAAAATTAAATATTTTATTAGTCTAAACTATTCACCAATAGTTTATCGTTTACATATATAATTAGGACAGACATTTTCTTTATCCTGGTTCACTCATTCAATAATTTTAGATGTATAGAAACAATTTAGCCCAATAAGGATTCTCTAAAGAATGAATCTTGATTTGGAAGGAATTAGGGACTGTCAAATCAGAATTAATTTTTACCACAATATTAACACTAACATGATAAAAGCGATACATCTCGTTTACCTTTTCCAGGTATGCATATAACTTATATCTAAAACTATAAAACGATTACTTTAATAAATATATATATTTCAATATCTACGTTCCATGTTAGTTATTAAACATAATTATTTTTTTAGATTTAACAGTAGAAATAATCTTAAACCATCGCGAAGCGCCAATTTTTAACAAATCAAAATCAATATTCTTAAAAATCGATAGATTATATTCCTCTAAAATATATTTTTGATCCAGTCAAAATAACTTATCAATCTTGATTCTATGATAGTACAAATTATATTGATTTGCATTTTATCCCGTAGCCTTAGATTTACAAATAGTTGTTTCTTTAAAATATTACAGTAGTCATATTATAATATAATAATGATGTTTAAAATAATATATTGTCGTACTTTCAATTTTTATATAATTAATATTGTACATGTTTTTCGAGCATATTTTGTGATCATATAATTATTTATTAAATACTTATAAAAACGATATAAGGATCATCATCTGTGAGTTATATTGTCAATGCAATATTGTCATATTTAGTACAACAAATACAGATACAGTATTTCACAAATTTGAAAAAGAAACTATGATCATTTCGTAAAGTCTAATTTTTCAACCTATTTTGTTTATCTGAAGTTTTAAACAATTAGTTCATTTTAGTTATTAAATTTTTACCTTCTAAGAATTAATATAAACTATTTCAATGATTTCTTCTGATTCATCAGTATTTTTACGTACATGAAAGTATACCATGTGTTTGTTTTATTCGTAATTGATTATTATAGTTTCCTAGGAATACGCTTTTAACATAAGAATAAATTAAAAATAACTATTTGGATGATGAACTGTGGAATCAGGCGCGTTACTAAAATCCGGCTGCTGCGAACCATCAATCACTCTATATTTTTGTACACTAACTTATGGTTGTGAAGCATGGGAACTAACATCAGCCATGTAGATGTGGTGTTATATTAACATGTTATATTAATACAATAGATAAACAAGAAGCTAGAGTGGTTCGGGCATGTAACCACAAGCCAAGGAAGCCTCACCAACAGTCACAGGAACAAGAGGAATAGGACAGAATTAGATATGCATATACTGCTGACTGTTGAGATGAAAGAAGCTGCCAGGAACAGGAAAGAACGGAAAACTATTGCGTTCAGTGGTGCACACATAACCACAACTGTTACGGAACTGATTTGAACTGAACTCAAATGTATACATCATGCTATAATAATGCGTGTAGTTAATTATTTTAAATTATTTAAAGTTATTAAAGTAAATTAAAGGACAATAATCTAATCTAAGTTTATAAATAAAGAATATCATCTATATGCTTTGTGGTGCTTCACAAATCGTTCGCTAAGATTAAAAGTTGAGTTTCACGTAGAATATTTGTTTTGCCTGTTAGTACGAAATGATGTGAAATTTTATCATCTTATGGAGTAATATTAATGATATATTTTAATGATGTTGTTTAATAACTTCTCCGTCAAAAATATCCATCTACCCACTATACATGTAGAAACTCAACAACCAAATGTCCCGTTTCATGAATTTAATAAATATTGCATAACTGGTCCTGCCCTTCGTACCATCATATTGGTACATTTACAACGTAGAACACAGTCTAACAGATCTCGTTCTATATCTTTACTGATGAGGATGGTACCAACTACAAATGATCATGTGGAAAGGATGGTGACCACTACAAATGATCATGAAAAGAGGGTGGTACCTGCTACAAATGATCATATAGAGGGGATGGTACCAACTACAAATGATCAAGTGGAGAGGATGGTACCAACTACAAATGATCAAGTGGAGAGGATGGTACCAACTAAAAATGATCATGAAGAGAGGGTGGTACCAACTACAAATGATCATGTGGAGGGGATGGTACCAACTACAAATGATCATGTGTAGAGGATGGTACCAACTAAAAATGATCAAGTGGAGAGGATGGTACCAACTAAAAATGATCATGTGTAGAGGAGGATGATCACTACAAATGATCATTAAGAGAGGATGTTACCTGCTACAAATAAATAACTGTTTAAAAAGAGATGTGTACTTTAAATGTAGTTTACAAATATTTTACACATTTGGAAATAATTCAGTAATATTTTTTTCATCTATACAATTTTTTTATTTAAAATATCTTGGTTTTGATTGCGTATATGTTAGTCGATTTTTAATATTATTCTTTATTATTGCACATATTTATATATGTAAATATTTTAAAATTAAATTACGTAATTTAATATAATTAGTACAGTGCATGTCGTATTTCTCGGAATACAAGTACACCTCTAATTTTCAGCTAAAACTGTGGGACTTTTTTTGATACCTTGCGAATAAGTCGAGACATTGTGGCAACAATTACAGTGTCTGGCAATTTTGAAAAGCGTAAGCGTGTGTTTTTTGATACAAATTATTTATTTTTAAATGATCACGAATTTGTGTTTTTTCCAGTAAGTAGTATAGGAAGAGTCGATTCGACTCCCTCTCTTGACCTATAACCATGATACTTGACTTTTGACCTACCCCTTCTACAATAGCTCGATCAGTATACACTGCATAACATATTCCAGGAATTTGCTTCCATGATGCTATCTTAAAGTACAGTATTTATATCATACAGCTCTTATCTGAACAAACTTCACACAGTTACCAAGGAAAGCCCCATGAACAACAGTAACATTGTAGTATACAATATGACCGCTTAATCTGTAATTAATTTTATACGTGTTCTTTTTCTTCTAACACTATAACAATGCAATATTAATCTTACACTTTCTGAATGCAATTCACTCAAATATTCTCTTAAGTATTTTGTTTTTAGACTATAACTTTTGATGTTTAAAACGTTTGACAACCAAACTTGATTTGATGACTCCCAACATAAGACAAGTCGCCTATACAACTTAATTTTATTTTGTAAGTAGTATCACATTTTCAAAATTCTTATTGATTTTTACTATTGTGATGTATTATGGCCATATATTGCACGATGATTTCAATGAGGATTCTGACTAAGTCTAGTTCACTCAGCTTGGTTTTAATTTTTCATTTTAATTTAATTTTTTCTCCAATAGGGGGCATTATGGTCATATTGCCCAATCAGGTTGATTTCGATAAGAATTCCGACTAACTGGACCGAAATATTTTTCAAATCATTAAAGACGATTTTATTTGGTTATACAATTTGAATAATATATCGTTTTGTACAAATAATGTATTATTCTCATAAATAAAATAGTTTTTTAAATTTAAGATGGTCTCTTACACTGTCTGTTTTGTTCTATATTGTCTTAATTAATTCCGATTGGTTATATAAGTGAATTTTCTCCAAATTATCATGTAATGAAATCATTGCGTGTGTTTTCTAATAATTTCGATGGTTTACAAAATGATTCATTTATACTAAATGTTATATTTTCTTACATGTTAAGCACATTTTATCTTATTTTTAATTGTACGTTTTGTATAACCATAGAGTATCACAAAATAACATTCTAAACATCAAAAAAATTAGTATAAAATGTGCTTAACATGTAAGTAAATATAATTTTATAGACCATCGAAATGATTACATTTCATGATAATGTTTATCAAATTCACTTATATAACCAATCGGAATAAATTAAAGAACAAAACAGACAGTGTAAGAGACCATCTAACCTTTTAAAAACTATTTTATTTAGGAGAATAATATATATTTTTTTTAAAACGATATATTAAAATACAACATTTAAAATATTATTTAAATTGTACGTTTTGTATAACCAAATGATATCATGATATCACAAAAGGACATTCTAAATATTAAAAATAAGATAAAATGTGCTTTTATAAGTTTCATAGTTTCATAACACCCTATCGGCAACGAAGTAGAACATAATTAATTCGAAGTTGCTGTAATCAGGCTTGAATATCAACAAATATGGCAAACCAAAATCGACAAAAACTAATAACAGACATATTCTTTGCAAAATTTTGTAATATTCGAATGAAACAATTAACAAGTTTGTAACTCGTTTAAAACAACAAGAGGTCAAATACTAACTTATAAACTCCTACGAAAATCTAAAATGACTACTAATTTATGTGTGCTTCGATAAAGGGGAAATTAAGTTTACAGTCCAATGAGAGCTACTATGCATAAGGCATTCTAACTCAGTAAAAATATAGTTTCACTTACAACACTTAATACTTAATATAAGACAATACTTAATACGGTCATATCGCCATCGATAAACAAATGCCCTGTCCTAAGATAAATATTTTAATTAATATGTGTCATTTTAGTGGTTGTTTCACAAAAATTGGTAATGAGCAATATTGTTAATTTTGGTGAATATGAAATGGATGTCCGATAGCCTCAACACGAATACCTGTTAACTTTGAATGTGTCAAACTTGAAAACAGTAAAATGTATAATTGATGACCATGTATCTGCTGAATCTATTGCAGTTAGCTGATCATCACAAAATAATAATGAATAACATATTTTCGATTAATAGAAATTAAATGTCTCCTATTGTCTACTAAATGGTTTACTAAATCTCTACACATTAAAAGTCTACAAAAAAAGTTGTGACAAAGAACCAATGGTATATTGAGTGAGTTTTTGGTATTCAAATGAAATGGAAAGTAGTTGTTCTTCTCAGTGATCGAACGTGGCAATATCTAGGTCATCTGAAATTAAGGTCAACTCTGTTAAAACACTGGTTGAAACACAAAGTCGATCGACAATTGGAAATATAAAACTCTAAATTCTGCTATTTATTTGTATCAACCTTTCATAGATATTGTAATGTTTTATACGTAGATATTTGTTAATTGGGGTTGAGGCATCAACACAATGTTCAACCACCACCCCAGGAACCGTTACACATGGATCTCCCCAGACAATAACACAAGAAACCAAAT
>JAUZND010000636.1:0-14007 GCA_034780555.1 Coelogynopora nodosa | reverse complement strand
TTTCCAAATATATTATTTAATTACACAATTTTATTTTATTTGGCTTGTGCGTCAGTGGAATTTTATTTAATTATAAACTATGATTAGTAAGTAGAGTATAATTTATATTAATTATATAATCGCCCCCACCAATTCTCGGAATAGCGTCTATTTATAGCGATATGTTATTGATGGCTGTGTCTTCTGTTTACTCTGAATAATACTGAACTTTAATAGTGGCGTGTGATGGGGTGTTGTGTAGCTGCTGGAGTAGACTCAATAAATCGATAATAATTGAATGTCTACCAACCATGCAGACAAGATGATAGATATATATTATGTCAGTCTACAAGCAAAAGACATCTGGGCTATAAATAGAACCTACTTATTCAGGTGTTGAGGAGTTCATATTGAAGAATTAATAAAGATTGTTTTTTGATTGATTAATTAATAAAGATCACATTTACAGAAGGGAAAAAACTGCTGACAATACATCCTTTTGTCCACACTCAATCTACTCTATCACCAGACTGAGGACTCTGAAAAAGGGAGGTTCTCTGCCTATTCATCTTTCATCTCATTTTAACGTTAACTAAATTATATAATAAATAATCTAAACTGTGGTTATTAATGTTGGTCAAAGAAAAGTTGTATAACGATATACATTATGAATTTGTTTTAAATGGATGTGTGCGCAAAACATCGTAATTTTAAATAACACTACAAGAATATACGCCCTGACTTTCGGTCACATTTGAATTAAACACTGCAAGGTGCACTGTGTGGGCGCACTGCTGAAATATCTCCTGTCGTCCTGGTAACCAGGTGTATTTATGTATAATTTAGTGACATTGCACCATAATTATATACTATGGCAGAATGGGAGAAAACTATTATCGGTTCCCATCTATAATATGTATTACAATCTAGACACCGTTGTCTAGCCAACGAGAGAGAGAGAGACATACCTCCTTCCTGAGCTGGGACATGTATGTGGCCTGAAGCGTATACTGCCGATAGCACAGCACAGCTTTGATCCTCGTGCACAGGCGAACATAGAGAGTGCGCCAACACTCCACATCCCTCACAGAACCAGTACCACCACCGCCTGATGAACTTATATTGTCACCATGGTGATTGAGACGTTTGATGCGATCACGATAGACCTGGTCGATACCCTTGGCCCAGCCGCTGACCCGGTTTACTGTCTCTCTAGATCATGGGGACATAGAGACATGGTACATAGGGACATGGTACATAGGGGCATGGTACATGGGGACATGGGGACATGGTACATAGAGACATGGTACATACAAGTCGGGAAGTAAAGAAACGATATATACCTGAAATACATTTTTTAGATAGCGCTTGCAAGTAACACAATTATGTTCGTTTAGTACTATTTCAGTAGAACAAGCTAGATACCATGATGACGTCATACATGACTCACAATGAGCTAAATATAGCCTTTTTCATACTTCTTGTTTGATGTTCTGAACATTGAAACATTAAATGAACGATTACTTAATAGCGTTTTATGTGATGTAAGAGCAGAGCAGGCAAGCTCGACCAATGAGAACTCACTTGTAGAGAGTGATACATCGGTCCAGACCATGTCCCTCCGCCACATGACAGAGCAGAATGGAGCCCACAGCAGCCCTCATCACAGCTGCGGGGTAGGCCAGAGGACGCGTGGTTCTCACTCGATCTGCCTCCTGCTTCAGAGTGGTTGCCTGGTGGTGCTGTTCGTCCAACGACAGCTCTGCGTATCTGGGTGGGAAGTGGGTTACAGGTGGTTACAGGTGGATGCACTCTTTCATCAATTTATTAGACTGTGGAACACTGATTTTATGATATGAATATTATGTATTAGACTGTGGAACACTCCGTTTATGATATGTATATTATGTATTAGACTGTGGGGAGGGGGTATGGTCCAGAGTCGACATATCTCCTACTACTTGTATATTATGTATTAGACTGTGGAACACTCCCTTTATGATATGTATATTATGTATTAGACTGTGGAACACTCCCTTTATGATATGTATATTATGTATTAGACTGTGGGGAGGGGGTATGGACTAGAGTCGACATATCTCCTACTACTTGTATATTATGTATTAGACTGTGGAACATTAAAAAAAATGAGGATCATAAGACAACAGTGTTTCTCTTTAATATTATTTATATTGATTCAGACATTCATGGGCTGTATATCCTCTCTCTCTCTCTCTTTTTCTCTCCGCCATCTCTCTCTCTCTCTCAATCTAACCAGTACATGCGCGCGGTTAAAGTCAAAAAATATCTGTGAGTGAAAAAAGGTAATTGAGAGCGCCCACGTATTTCCACCGAGAAAATGCGCGACATTCCTTCATTAATAGATAGTTTATGTTCTGGTTTTCTTAAATTCACTACTTGTTAACACATTTTTTGGTTGAATAATTCAAAATCCATGTTGTATTTGTCGAGAAATTGTATCCCAATATTGATAATTAGAAGCAATCCTAGACCAATTAACTTGATCAAAAGGATTATAAAAGTATGTCTGACCAAAAAGATACACACACATGGTTTAAAAAAGAGAAACTGACATTCAATAGCAGACAAAACAATATTTGTTTAGAATTAATTATAATATACAAATACGTACGAAGGTTCTAACAAGTATTGTTATGGGTACGTCTCCTTGACAATCTACACCTTTTCAATATCTTCGTACAACTAAATCTAATTCTCCAAAACAAATCACAAAACGTAGATGATTTATGACTCTAGCTCTAGTTTTAATAAAAAAATAATTAGGACATGTTCCTCTAAAATGGCAGTTCAGTGTACCAGCTGTCTCTTGTCCAATAAATAAATATCACGTCATTATGACGTGGTAGTGTTGCATTACTTCCATCTCACAAATAAAGATTAAATTAAAAACTAAAGCGATAGGCTACTCGCGCTGGTCCACCATCAAACATGTTCCCAAATAATCTAATTTTCGCCTAAATAAAAAGAATTCATTCTAGAACCTCGATTTAAATAAAATAAGAAGTCAAAACTGCCGATCTAGATTTCGTATTCTTCATCAGGGCACTGACACTGGTAAAGTTACAATATAATGGTTCTCTTTATATACAATACATATTACAAAATGAGTACAGTTCATGACAATCTATAATTATGCTTTATATTATTATAATGAAAATGATATTTATTGATGTCTCATCTGAATAGAAAAAATGGAGTCACTTCCTACTTCGTATAGAATGATGAATTTGCTTAATTAGTTAAATATCGATCGTGTGTATCGATTGATTGATTCATATTTGATCTGTCAATAAGAGTCAACAGGGGTCAACAGTGTCACACAGTTAAATATCGATCGTGTGTATCGATTGATTCATTCATATTTGATCTGCCAATAAGAGTCAACAGTGTCACACAGTTTAATATCGATCGTGTGTATCGATTGATTGATTCATATTTGATCTTTCAACAGCGTCACACAGCACACATTCGAACCTCACTAAAAGCACAAATATTACAATAAAAACAAAACAAATTCTGCGGAGAAAGTTGGAGGAAGGTGTCACCACTGAAATCAAGAAAGAAGTTTCATGTAACCGGCCAATATTTCTCTCCAGTATTTGTCAATTATATAATGGAAATAATCGAGATCACAAACACTACTAAATACACTTTACTGCTTAGATTAGATAAAATAAACAGCACAAAGTGTGTTGCTATTGAGTTAAACAAGTTCCGTATGTGGCAGTTGATAGGGCAGCTAGTTTTAGTTTTAATATACTTTAGACATCAAAAACACCGTTTCTACGCTATACATGGATTTTAGTTCTGCATTAAATATGATCCGATCCGACATGATCCTTTGAGATAACTAACGGGAGAAAGTTGAATATTATGAAGTATTATATATATAGGCTATACATGAAGACACTATTACCGTACTGTAGCACATTCAGTCTCTAGAATGCCTCATACTAATCGATATGATTACATGAGGCAATATCAGCTCTTTCATATTAACGTGTAGACGAGACGGTCTTGTTTGTATGAATCAATACTTGGCGTGTTGCTTTAATGCAGTTAATGGAGTAAATATATATCTAACTGTCCACCAGACTAATTATTACATCCCATAAGATATTTTAATAAAAAAAGGTGAAAGCTATTACGTATGAGTCATCGTAATCATCTCTCTCTCTCTCTCTCTCTCTCCCTGTGTGACCCAAGCTAAAATATCAGGGGGCAAGACAGAACACAGAACACAGGGATGGTGTAGAAAAATGGGAGACAGTCAAACAAAGAGCACTATAATAGATTGTATTTATCGAAGTAGAAAAATGAGGACATAAAGATCCCATCATCACACTCAAAACTAATTTATTCACTTCACAAAGTAACATGTCTCTGTGTCCTTTGTGTGATATACAAACATAAATAATAATATTTACTATGTATTCCGTGCCGTGGCATATCTTTGACTATATTGGATTCATAACAATCAATTGACACTCAATTAATATGGCAGCCAGCAGGTGGGACCCATTCCTTCCAATGGAATTGTTCTACTTGAGTGCATCGAAATTATCAAGGCTGCCAAGACAGCTTTCATTAAAATATTGCACGAGTTAATTGCATTATGTGATATCAGTATGAACACGGAAATTGTTTGTTGGAGAAAACCAGTGTCTTTTCATTATTCTAAGTTATATTCTGATAGAAATATAGCTATTCAACAACTATGTATCAAAGAAGAAGAAGAAAGTATATTAAATCTACATGTTATGTATAACAAGATCTGATATGTAACAACACAGGTACAACTTAGGAAACTATGAAAATCTAAAATATTTATTCAGTTAAAACGTAAGACTTCCTTCTAAGGATGGATTAACTGGGTTCAATGTATTGTATCATTAAGCAATTCTATAACATTGATATCCACAGAATTGTCAAGAAATTTGAAAGCTAAAGTAGTAGGAAAAGTACGCGTCTAGCTCAAACGTACAAATTATTAAAAAAAATTAAAAAATAATAATCGAAGATACACGATACTAAAATAAATTATCCCTTAAAAATATCCACAGAATTGTCAAGAAATTTGAAAGCTAAAGTAGTAGGAAAAGTACGCGTCTAGCTCAAACCTACAAATTATATAATAATATCCTCACCTGGCAGTGTCCCGCTTCTCCATGGCCTCCAATCGTCCCAGCACCAGCAGCACACTCTCCCCGACACTCGAAGTCGGCGTCACCACAGCCGACAGTAGCGGTGTCCCCCCACTGGCTCCCCCCGTCCCCCCACCGACCCCTCCTATAACCCCCTCACCACGAGGCTCACTCTGGATCACCAGGGCAACCGCAGAAGGCTTCTTCAGCATGGCACTGCTGCTGCTGCCGCTGTAGTTGGGCGTGCTGCTGATGGGGGTGAGCAGCTCGGGTCTCCTGCCACCTGTTGGGTCTGCTGTCTGGAGGTTGTCAGGTGGTTTGTTGGTGACGTGAGGGGGCAGGGGAAGAGGGGTGGAGGGCTCCTCCGTCTGGATGCCGCAGTGTTCCACTTTGGGGGCCGGTCTAGGATCGATAATCGCCTGGTTGTTATCATATGATTACCTTCAGCGAAAACAAGTTACTAAGTCATGTTTAATCGTGACGTTGTTATCGTTAATTTATCATGCCCACCTTCATGAACTCAAAATGAATGTAATAGAGAAATATCACAATAAAATCAACCCAATTCATAGAAGAAAACTCAACTTTAAGCTTCTAAATAATCCTAGTGAAGGGACAGTAAACAAATCCCTATACTCTGCATTAGATAAAATAGGGAAATGTTTCAGGGTTGTTTACTGCGAAAGGTTTTTAGACATGTAAGACAAATTAAATATTCCTTACCATAACATGTTCTGGTTTTTCATATTCAGCGGTAAACACCTGAATTACAAATTATTTCAAAGTAATATAACAAAGTAATTCAGCTGCTTTGTATTTTCAATAATTGTTGTTTTTAAATAGGAACATTTTATATTGTAATTCAACTTGTAATGCAGTATATATTACTAAGTAATTAGCTATATTTATTACATGATTTACATGTTTTGTTTCAATACATTTCAGCAATCAAATTATAAAACCAAAAAGATCTATCAATGAGTTAAAACTAGAAAAACATCATTCTAAGTTGCCTACCCCTATAAACTGTTGATAACCAAATTATAAGATACCAGCCAGCTACCAACCTGCTGTTGTGTCCACAGTCAGCTTTCTCCTCAACAACTTCCTTCTTCTCACCATCAGTGGCAACCGGAACCTCTGCAGGCACCGAGGGAACAGGAACAGCAAACCCTTTCTTCCCAGGAGTTGTACCAGCAGTGGAAGCAGCGGGCAGCGTCGATAACTTCTCTTCCTCGTGAATCGAGTGTGACTTCCGCTTCTTCAGAGGAGAACCGCCCTCCCCAACTGTTGTCACCAAGGAATCAGTCAAAACTGACGACGGTGTCACGTGACTGGAACTCACGGTCTTAATGGCGGTGGTAGGGTGGGGACGCTTGATGGGCAGTTTCACCCGACGTAGTTCAGAGGGCTCGGCCAAAGCTCCGCCAATCATATTGCAGAACTCCGCTTCGTTCTGCAGCATCCTCTTTTTCGGTGTAACAACCGGAGTGACTGTAGCGGTTGTGTTGGCTGACGAAACGACAGCGGAAGTTGTGGTTGTTGGAGGGTGTTTGTGCTTCTTCTTCTTCTTGGTGACAGAGGTCTTGCTCTCGGGTGAGGAATGCTTCGATTTGCGTACCGTTACAGAGTCACTTGCGGCATGTTTGGACGGAGAGGAGGAGGAGGGGCGTGCGGGAGCAGATTCCGAGTGGGTCATTGACGGTCGCTTTTTGGGCGATGAAGAGGGCTTCTTCCTCTCCTCCTCTTCCCGCGGGGTAGTTGTCGTCGACTTCATCGACTTGTGCTGCTGCTTCTTGGACTTCTTCTCTCCCGAAGACTTGCTCCTGGGCGTCGGTGGCGGCGGCGGCTCGAGATCCTCCTGATCTGAGAAGATCATCGGCTCGGTGTCGGGCGAGTTACACTGGGACAGCGGACCAGCCGGAGAGGTCTTGTTACCGGCGAACATGGCCGAGGCAGAGTGCTGCGACAGCTGCAGACAGAGCTTGAGCGGTCGCGAGGGATTGGGGCAGGTGAACCACCTGTCGTTGTCCATCATATCAGCGCAGGTCAACGAGGGGGCCTCGGGACTACAGGGCTTTCTAACCAGCGCTCGCGACGAATCCAGGCTGCTCTGTAGATCATTGTAATGGAGGACGGAACGCTTGGGCTCATTATTGTCACGGAATGGGGCGGCAGCAGGCCAGACTCCACGACGTTGATTGGACGAGGACTGATGACGTGACGACGGAGGCGGCTGTGAATTCTCCTTTTCTGTAACGCTCTCCTGTTGTTTCGTCGGTTTCGACTTGACCGCGACCTCCTCCTTTCTCTTCATTCCAGAGTCATGACGACTATCGACCGGACTCTTCTTCTCAGACTCATGATGACTCTCGACCGGGCTCTTCTTCACCTTGACCTTCTTATTATTCTTCTGACTTGACGTCGGCTTGTTGTTGTGAGCACTATGCGGCGAGTCGGACAGTGACGACAACGAGGAGAGCGAAGAGTCACTGGAGCATGACGACGAGCTGGAATGGCCCTCCGAGTCGAGGTCGGAGAGCATGCCTGAGGGTGCACGCAGTAGGCCCGAGGTCTCGGCTAACAGTCCCTTTATGTCGGTACGACTGTGCTCTGTGGTTCTGGGACTGGTGGTGAGTGGAGAGGAGGACTGTTCTGGCTGTTGACCGCCGTTGGTCTCCTGGGCACGTTTGAGCCAGTGACCTAGACCGCATTCAGCCGTGTCACTGCTGCGACTGTTGTTGTTCTCTTGTTGCCTAGACGACCAAGATATAAGGCCGCATTTATGTGAGGAAGAATTTTAATAAATGCAGATCGACTAACAACAATTAATTAATTGTTGACGACATCTAACAATTTAAATCTTGATGCAATATTAAATATGGTGCGGAAGGTGTTGGGAGGACAATAAGCAGAAAAACTAAAGTTGTCACTAATTAACTTAAACTAACATTAATTAATTGTTTGCAATTTTTCTAGATTATTATCTTACTAGTTACATGTTTTTAAATATTATACGCAATAAGTAGAAAAACGTTTATCTGAGACTGATTATTTCTTTTTAAATGCTTAAAATGTAGAAAAGATAGCTATTATTTTGCTCACGACGGGATATTTTGAAAAAAACAACAAATGAATATTTATGACGTTTAACATCTCACAGTTTCAAATAACATCATTAAAATATGTGTCGCTCTTATACTTTAAATTGATTCATTAATTTCCCAACAAAATAATAATTTACTTATTCAGTACAAAAAACAAAGGAAGACATTAACTATAATTAACTATATTTGAAGGAAAATATGTATATTGATGTTGAACAAAAGGTTACATTTTACATTATCTGATAGATCTATTACAAGATTAGGAGTATACATACTGAAGAGCTCTTACTTCTGTTATAGTCCAAATATAGGGAGTGAATATAAACTATTGAATGTGATACTATATAGCGGACTCGAGGAGGGTAGGGAGGGAGTGGGATCTACATCATACTGCCAATTATCATCAAACAATTGTAGCGAAAACGGGTGTATGTGCATTGAAATGCAGCATGGTTGCCCTGGATACAAGAATGAACAATTACAAAGCTGTCAAGTGAAATATTTCGTCCGCTTCTTCTGCAAACATTCATACACATAGTCATACTTATTGTGTTCTCAATAATGCTACGATGACAATTGAATAATGCAATATCATAATACGACAGCCACAGGGAAGACTGCATGTAATCTAGCCAACATTAAAGCAGCAAACTGGATGCACACCATACCTGCACCAGCTGCACGATCGATAATATTGGTTATTTGATAATAAGAGTCTAGCCAACATTAAAGCAGCAAACTGGATGCACACCATACCTGCACCAGCTGCACGATCGATAATATTGATTATTTGATAATAAGAGTCCAGCCAACATTCAAGAAGCAAACTGGATGCACGCCATACCTGCACCAGCTGCACGATCGATAATATTGATTATTTGATAAAAAGAGTCCAGCCAACATTCAAGAAGCAAACTGGATGCACACCATACCTGCACGATCGATAATATTGATTATTTGATAATAAGAGTCCAGCCAACATTCAAGAAGCAAACTGGATGTATATAAGTTATGTAACTATGAAATACAAGCAATAAATGAAGTACACCTTTATATTTGCACGCATTCCAGATCATAGGTCACATAAAACTTATTTCACAGTTCATATTAACGATAACACCCAACGTGAATATTTATAATGTCGTCCATCAAAATGAAATGGCATGTTGTTCATTGTGGAAAACAAAACTCTTCAGCACATTAATTAGAAAAACAATTAAATGACGTCATACATAAATAATACGATTTAGTGAATTTTTAGGGTGGAAACAAAGAGTTTCATGTTACAATGACGAGTTCTGTTTTACACGAGAGATTTGAGATTCATTTATACAGTCTGTTTAATTCTTTTAGTAATGCTATTTATTTTTAGCATAATAAAAGTGATGAAATGTCTTATTTGGTGTCTGTAGGAGTCTAGAAAATAGGCCAGATTATATACTATTGACGCTAACAGAAAAGATAGAAAGCGCTCTGAGGTTTAGATAAATATCAATAAATTTGTTATATCGAAATTTTAGATTTCTTATACTTGTTTTGAATATGATGGTAAGGTTTTTCTCAACGGTTAAAAAGAAAGAAATCATTAAGATGATTTCTAAAAATAGATACTCATGTTGGCATAAAACCGAAGTAACCAAAACTTGTAGTTCTAAAATATCAAAATTACTCAAAAAGATTGTCTGATTGTTTTTTTGTTAATGTCCTCTGTCTAAGACGATAATAACATCCTCAATCTTATAAAAATGTAATATATTATCCTTTATCCATCAGTATTAGTCAACATATTAATTGATTGATATTTTACACAAGATGATGATCTCAGAATAAAGGCAAATTCAATAACCATAATTTATACCAGACTTTAACGAAGTTGAGACAATACTGGCTAATAAGCCAAGAAACACGTTTGATAGAAAAACGACATTATCTGAATAATTATATTGATTAATGTGTAATAATTAAAAGATACATAACAAACTTAACCTTAGCAACAACAGACGATGTTGACAGATTATTTTACAGGATTAGCTGGGGCCAAATTTACTTACCGACTTTCAATCTATGCATACATTTATATGCAGTTTAAATATTCTCTATCAACTTAGTATATTGTACTGTCATTTTTCACAGCGATTCTAAATACATAATTCGTTCTATAATTAATCTGACGTATTGCTAGCTGCCTATTTAGCGAGAAAGGTGTCACAAATTGTGGCAAGTTTAGAACGGTTTTTTGAGGATGCACCATGATTATGAAATGTATTTCAGAATTGGATAATATGATTTACGATTATAGAACTATTTCTTAGGTCAAAATATTTACCAACAGGGATCATATTGTATGTAATTATTTAATAAAACAATCGCATTATAAAAAGTGGATAATTCGTGATACAAATTCCTATTTAAACAGCCATCATCAGATATATGTAATTTAATATATAGTTACTACGAATATAAAACTTTTTTCTTCTTCAAAACATCAAAAGATTTAATTAATTAAATAAGTACACATAAAAGTAGATTATAAAATGACTCTATAAACATGAAAAGATTTCATTAATCAATTTACTTAGTTCAATATTCTGTATTATTGATTTTTATTCCACGAGACAATTTCTCGTAATAGTGTCAACCATATATTATCATAATATCTCGACTCTTTAGTCCTTCATTTATCGTCACAAAATTGTCTCTACGTCACGTTTAATTCCCTCAAAGCCAGTTCCACCTGCGTTATGCACTGTAGACGGAACTATAATACACTAAAGAGAACAGCCTACATCATACTCTTTTAACTTTTATATATAAAAACAATATTTATGACTAAAAAAGCCAATAGAGCATTAATGTTTTCCTTTCTGCGATATATATTTTGTGTGAACGTCCAAATGAAATTCTCGCTTGAAAAACCCTATTTTCCTATAAAGGACACATTTAGAAATTACATTCTTACAGACAACATTATTGTTATTATTATAATAAATAGTTTCCCAGCCGACTTCATGATTTTAATATTTAGTATAAATCTCTCGATTTCCATAAACAAGGAACGTTAATCACACCCAACACACTTATACACATTTTAGTAATGAGATAAAGCGGACAGTATTTCACTGACTGACCTAGTTGCCATGCATGCATGAGAGAAGTGAATTAGATCTCACTGAAGTGAAAGAGTGGACGCACACTTGTCTGATCTACATATCAGGCTGTAAGAAACCTTCATTTTATAATTATGAACGACTCCCACCGTATAGAATGATCGATAACAATTGCATTGCTGCTCATTTAAGACGAACTTGTTGCACATTATATCATAACAACTATCATAGTTAAGAGTACACATCTATTGAGTATAAAGTGGAGGATATTATAACCGAATCGGGCGTTATCATCTTGATAACTATAGAAGACATCTAGGACACGACAGCAGATTATATACTCTCCACAGAAGAGAGCTGGAACAGACTTGTACGTTTGACACAGAGAAAGATAACTAAATAGCCTCAATTTGAGAGATACATTACATACTCTCTTTTATAATGCAAAAGTTAGTTAAGATACCTCCTCTATGGTTGAGTTGAATTTGTCGATAATTATCGCACGGTTTAGTAACATAGAGGAGTATTTCTCATTTGTTGTCTCACAACATCTCACAAAATGCTAAATTACTGAGAACAAAAAGCAATTATTTTCTTTTAAATATACACAGATATTTCGTTGTTTAAATGATCACATACATTCAGATTCTAATATTTGTTATGCTTTCTAGTCAATCATTTTCGCGCTTACTGGTACGATTTCATTATCGATCTAAAACAGGCTAAAAAGTATTGTTATACATTGTATCCAAAAACGACCTAAAGACGATCTCACTGAACACTGTTTTTTAAGTGTATTCGTATATATTATATTCACTCTGGACAGCATGAAAACATTTCTCTGGTTGCTGAGATCTAAGCGTTACCCACAGATGGTTATAAGCGATCAATGGGAGATATTAGAAAACGATTTCAAGCAAAGCTCCTTATAATCGGTTAACTTATTATCCAGTAAAGAAAGAGATGATCTCACCACATTGCGGCAGTCTTGGAGCTGTTGGAGGAGGGATGATGATGGGTTCTCCTGCTGGTTGATGAGGAGCCACCCTTCCGTCCACCAGCAACCCCCGACTTAGAGGGCGTGGTCTTGGCCGACTGGGACAGTCCACAGCCCGGGGCTACTCGGACACTGGCACCAGCACCGGCACGCAGGGGAAGGACAGGAGAGGAGGACGACTTGAGAGTGGAGCAGGGAGTGTGGGTGGCACTTCGTACCAGAGATGCACTGCGATGAGGTCCACCGTCATGAGACTTGCTGGTACTGCTCTTCTTGAGGTTACTCGACGACGACTTTGTGATCGTGGCGAAGGTTGAGGAGTCACCTACCGCTGCTGACGAGGAGGATTTGTCGAGGAGGGGAGGGAGAGCCGCGCAACTTGACCAGGATTCGTCCTCCTTCTTCTCGTCTCTCTCTTCCGCTTCCTCTTCTTCGCTGTCAGAGAGCTTCAAGTCGCGCGCCAACCTGCAAGCAAGGATGGAATAGGCTCAACTCACCGCCACCCCAACCCCCCCCTCCCCTCTCATTCGGCAAGAAGACGGGAATCGAAGAAGAAACTTGTGAACAGAAATAAAAGGGGGGAAGAAGGGAAGAGAGGGAGCGAGGATAGCGCCATTCTACTCAACTATTGTATGTATACTTCTAGTTAACACAGGAGGCTAGTAAAAGCATTCGAGATTGGAGCACGTCTTCTCTTCGAGTCGAAGTTATGTCTGCATAGCGCGAGAATTAATTATAATCGAAAGAGAAGTCATTACTAATGGAAAGACAACAACTTGATGAGTGGCTGAGTTGTCTGAGGAGTGAGTATGAAAATGTGTTCACCTCGCATAGTGCAGGAAACAGTTCCGCTTCAATGATTCCTTCTCTCTTCCGGTAAAAAGTAAGACAAAGTTAGCAACTGAGATTCGATTTTACCGTCTCAGCGCTGATACCAATCCGGAAACGTTATTCTTGCTACCCTTTGGAATATGATTTAATCGATCAATTTTTACAATATATTGATATAAAAGTTAAGTTTTTCTTACAGAACAATACATACAACCTCTTTACCACAGAAAATATGTCCTAATCGTACAATGTTTAGCCTGACGCGACAGTTCGCAAAATTTATATTCAATCAAAACTATAAAATACAAAAATATATTTCATATAAATATGATTGAGGGAGACAGGCTAAATGAGAAATAGAGAGAGAGAGCGAGATTGAGAGAGAGTGATAGTGTACCATATTACAAGCCAAGAAGACTTACAGCTCTGAAGGGGTCCTGAGAGGTCGAACTTGAGGTGAACTGGCGACATCCGTTCCGTTGAGGACCACCTCAGCTGCAGAAAGGGAGGAAAGATATCTCTATCAGTGTGGCTCAATGTCGCTATCAGTATGGTTCAATGTCTCTATCAGTGTGGCTTAATGTCTCCATCAATGTAGCCCAAAGTCTCTATCAGTATGGCTCAATGTCTTTATCAATGTAGCCCAATGTCTCTATCAGTGTGGCTCAATGTCTCTATCAGTATGGCTCAATGTGTCTATCAGTCCGGCTCAGTGTCTATATCAGTATGGCTAAAGGTCTCTATCAGTATGGCTCAATGTCTCATCAGTATGGCTCAATGTCTCTATCAGTGTAGCTCAA
>JAUZND010000635.1:0-14008 GCA_034780555.1 Coelogynopora nodosa | reverse complement strand
CTATGGTCTGGAACTCTCTTTCTGTTAATTGCCGTAACCAAAAAGATTTCAGTAAATTTAAAAAACTTTTAAAAACTTTTAATAATTATAATAATATTTATTATTATATATCTAGAAACCATAGCTGAACTGTGACCGTAATTTTGTGCGAGACAAGATCCTGCCCCTTCCATTTTTTATTCCTCTTTCTCTCTTTTCTCCTTTTTATTTACTCATATCACCTTTTACTCTCCCTTGTCCTCTTTTTTTACGAGATCTTCCAAAATGTTCCACTTCGCTTTTTTAAAATCTTTAACTGATATTTTCCTTTTTCACCTCACTCTCTTTCCTTTCTTTTAGTCGTTTAGTCTCCATCTCTTTTATTATTCTTTCTTTTAACCTGGCCTTTATTTCTATCCCTTTTCTCTTTTTTCCAACGTTTTCCCATATTTAACCCTTCCACTTTTCTTTCTCATTATCGGCGTCCATTTCCCCGCCCCTTCTTTTCTTCCTTTTTACTTTCATTTCGGGTGGAGTGAACATGCAGCTTCCTTTCCCCTGATTTGTTCAGGTAGGACACTTCAAAAGCGATGTCTACCCTCCAGAATCCGGAGACTACTCTGAGAAGTCACTGCGTGTGACTCTTTCTGATGGACACTTCTGGAAGTTGCCACATTGAGTAAAAAAGAAGAAGATTCGATTGTTGATTAAAGAAACAAAGCTATTAACTATAAACGTTACTTTAAACTAGATTTTATTTTAAAAATGATTTATTTTAATTTAATTTACAAAACAATTATTTATTTAGAAATATTTTACAAAAAAAATTGTTTATGAATATTAAAACCTCTTTTCTATATTCCATTGAAAAATGCGTACATATTCGCAGTGACAAATTTTTTTTCAGGGGTTTTTTGAGGATTGAAGATTTTTTACGCGTATTGTATGTACATAGTTTACGTAGCAAACGTTCATCACTCCTTTTTACTCCGTAGATGTTATTTCGATGATTTTGTTGACGTCGAAATTGACAAATTGGCGAATATGTTTTAAAGTTACTGCCAAAGGCATAAAGCGAATACATTTTTAGAAATAATATATTGAAAGGAAAAATGTATATAAAAAGTATTTCCACACAAAATAATAAATCCAACATTTTAAGGCTATATATGTGTTATGATTTATATGAAAATAGATTATATTGTTCTGTAAAATTTAGTGACAAATGTATAAATGAAGTTGTTAACATTTTCTGAGAGTAGTCGATTTATTTAGTAATTGATTAATTATTATTGATTATAAACGACCAAATGGAAGACACACCTGATTAATAAAAATACATCTCTTACAATTGACTCTATTTTGTAGAGCGTAATTATCATGTATAAGCCAAATCCAAATACGAAAGAAAATATAAATAATTGACATCTGTTTCGCAGATGTGCAGTTTTAATCAGCCGTAAGCAATTTACGCAAAATTGTTACTGGACATGTTCAATTTTGGCACATAGTTTCTACCTTTCAATGTTTTATTTGTGATAGATTATTTATTACATTTTACAGAACATTTAGTTTGCCGTAACTTACTTAGCATTCTGTTTATACAGACAAACATAGTTTTTTCAGAGTTCTGTTAATGTTATTTAGATTAATGTTTGGTTTCAGGAATCCTTATGAATCCGAAAGTTATATATGATATCTTGTAATACAGACATGATTTCTATTTTTTTGTTGTTGATAATTTAATATCGAATTATTGATAATTTTGTACTCGGTCATGATCGCATTAAGAGAACATATTCCATTCAAATTTTCAGTAATTTTCAGTACCACCATGAAAACTAACCAAAAGCAAGTCAGAAATAAGAGAAAATTATATATTAAAGTTATTTAAATTAATTATTAAAGTTATTTGGAGTTGGCTAAGTATATACCATAACAACCACATTAAAACCACATAACAACCACATAACAACCACATAACAAACCACATAGCAATCATAAACAACCACATAACAACCACATAAAAACCACATAACAACCATATAACAAACACATAACAACCACTTAACAACCACATAACAACCACATAACAACCATATAACAAACACATAACAACCACCTAACAACCACATAACAAACCACATAACAAACCACATAACAACCACATAACAACCACATAACAAACATATAATATAGGATGTTATTATAAAAGGCTCAGTTTAATATATTACCAGTTATTTTCTTTGAAAACCGACCATGTTTTACAAGTTTTCGCGTGAAAATAAAGTTATAAAAATGTTTTTATATGTATGTAATATCATATCCGATGTTTGTGTGTTATTTTATAACATTTGAATTCGACATCATTGCAGCTTTTTTAAACAGCCTAAATGCTATGTGCTAAATATTTTAAGTCATAAATAGATTTTATTCCAATGTTCGAAAAATATTAATTTTGACATTTTCTGGATAAATTATAAAAAAATTAAAATGGGCGAGTGAGAAAATTATCGGAATATAATTTTACATTACAATATGTCATGTTGTAATACTATATCTTAACTATTATTTTTTGTGGAAGATTTACTCACACATTTTAATTATGCGCAGTTTTGTGGTTTTAAAATAAATCCTGGAAACATATAAATAATTTTATCAATTGGCAAAATATGGTTGTTTCTAAAATGGTAAATCAGTTTAATTATATTCACCAAAACATCGCATTTCAATAAAAAGTGGACTTTCTTTTGTATAATATATTCTTTAATATCTATTTTTAATACAACACTAAAGCCTTATAATGGTTTACTATAATTTTGAATTAAAATAATTACACAGACCATAAATACAGATTTGTACTTGCAACAACTAATAGCTAACTTCTAATACATAGTTTCTAACTAATATGACGTCAAACATTTTCTAAAAACTGAGGTCAGGCACTGGAGTTATAATATTGTCAGCGGATTTCTAAAAAAAAGTAAGCAGTGATAATTAAGTCAAGTAGGGACGTTTTAGAGGCGATAACAGCTGCTGAGAGGATCGAATTCAATTGATATTTAGTAGAATAGAGCATAGCGAGGTGTTTCATGAACTGTAAAATTGGAGATAGAGCGGAACGTAAAAATTGAATTATGAAATATATGTATAGTTATGCGTGAATGAATCTCTTTTTCAACATGAATGAATACTTAGTCTTGTGTTTAATGAAAATAAAAAAATAGGACACATAATATTATACAACGTACTTATAGCAAATTCTTCAAATATGAAAATAAACATCTTTATACATTTTCACATTTAAAAAATGGTATTCTATACAACTATATTTACACATTAGAAATAATAGATAAGTGCCGAGGGCCAAATATTTATTTTAATTAAATAAAAAAGTACGACCATTTCATTTAATATACGATTATCTAATTACTTTTCTATGTTATCTAAATATTATTCTGAGCGTATATATCATAATATGATAAGAGGTTATTAAAATCTATACTCGGACCATAATTGTATATCAGCCACATGATACAAGATATTATTTTAATTTTGTGTTCAATAATGAAATAATGGGATACTGTAATATCTTATCATTTTAATATATTTTGTTTAATAATGTTAATAATCTTTTAATTAATTAATAATTCATAATTAATAAATTAATTTTTTCTTATTTATGATATAATATCTTCTCATGATACTTTCAGTAATAGGCAAGTAATTTAAAACTTATTGATTAATTAATTAATTAATTAATTAATTAATTTAATGTATACAATATCCATAGCAATCAAAGTAACTATGGTACAATGGGTTCTAAATATAAACTGTTTTTTAACATTATGTAACAAAATTAATTTTTAATATACATTAAATATTTATATTATATAAACATAAACGTTAAGGTACGACATTTATTATCTTCTGCATAAACTAACATTTCATAATAAATAATTCGATATTGATTGATATGATATGCTATTGATTAGGGCCTATCAATTTGAAAAAATCGAATGAAGGAATTAGCAGATTTAGTTTGAAACTATAAATAGGTTAGTGGAAAAGTTTATACTTATTACACTATTTAATTAAAATAAATTTTTATATTTTAACAAAATATATGTAATTATACATTATACATTATTATTATTATTACTTAATTATATATCTGTAGTTGATAATTATAACGAAACGTACTGCAACAAAATACTTAAAAGGTGAAAGCTCGGGTTTTTTGTATTAATTGTAATAAAACTTTAACTTTTATTGTAGTTTTTCTTTTGCATTTCTCACAAGTTAACATTACCTGTGTTTATTTATCACACAACTAAAGAGTCTTTTCTTTAAAAAAAATTAAAATAGAGATAAAAATATAATTTTAGTAATTATTGTTTTTAAATTCCTATGTGGAAAAGTAGCGCGGCTTTTTATTAGTTTATTGCAATATGCGTAATCGTTTATTAGTTAATTTCAATTTGTGTAATATTTTATTTGTATGCGTGTAAATTTCATGATATACTGTTATTTCCAACAAAAAAAGTTAAAATAATGTGTTATGAATAAATGACAAATATAGACGGGTAGCATATATATAAATATGCGTGGTACTTTTATTATGAATACATTATTCATTAATTCACCACTAGCCGTAAAACACGAATAACAATTTTATGATTCACATAAAATCTAGTAACTTTTCGCCTAGTCATGTAATACTACAACCCTTTTATACAATTTGCCATACTAAAACTGATCAATGCACCGCAGTAACTGCATATCACCCCCAACAACAATCACTGCCATCTGATCTTGTCAAAAAGTGTCTTCGTTAAAGCTGCCTTTCTTACTCGCCGGGCTTTTGCCGCTCAGAGAAACAGCCCCATACCTTCCCGATCTTCCAATCCACTTCCCTCCCCTTTGTCTGGGTGATCAGCTGCCGGTCTCGACTGCTTCCGCTGCTCCTCGAACAACGCCTCAGATCCGCTCTGTGAAGACCCATTCAACAACACGGCCTCCTATTTAATCGATAGTTGCACCGCTCCCAGGCCCGGGCGCACCGGAACCTTCCCCGCTACCCAGTGTCTCAAAATGAAGTATTGGGATCGTAAGTCTCCCCTGTATTTTTATTCTTTTTTTCTATGGGAACCATTGAGCTTAATGCAGAGGATCGTTAGGGTACGTTGGTAATAATTATCGAGTGTTATAGTTAAGCATTTTAAATAAAAAAATATAAATCAATAAAATATTCTAGTTATTCGTATATAATTTGTATTCTAATAGTTAATTTATAGACGTATAACTACAGAGTGCATAAAATATATAAATAACGTTTTAAAATTAGTTATCTGAGCATATTTTTTTATGGGTTATGTTATAAAAATATATTTTTAAAGATGAAACTCTTTTTAATACACTTAACACTTTTATAAATAACTTAACATTTTTCCGACTAAAATTCCCCGACAAACTTAGTTTAGGCCAAAAAGAGAATTGCATGATGCACAAGTGGGCTTTAATCAGCTCGATATTTGGATTATTGTCACGATTTACTGATCGAGCTACTGTCTTTTGCTGTAGCAAACCATATATTGGTGTGTTCTCTCTGTTTCACTCCAAATATCAAGAAATTTTCTGTAAAAGAGAAAATGATTGCATGATTGTCAGAAGTTTGGCGGTTGAAACCCCCCTTCCCTATTTAAAGCAGTGCATAAGGAAACGATTAAGTTCCGTTTTTTCAAAAAAATTAAAAAAAATTGGCACTTTAATTATATATACATACATTGTACACGGCACACATTTGCACACACATTTTTATATATTATTTTGTTATTATTCACATTTTTAAGATATAATCAACAAAAATATATTTTGCGGTTTACATACATAGCAATATGCATTTGAGATAACCATAGAACAATAATTGAGAAAATAAGATTAAAATAGTAAATAAAATATGATGCTCCATAAAATTGAGATTTTACTTCATTTCTGTTGGTTTTCTTTTGTCAAACATGTGAATTGTATGTACATATATGAAACATTATTAACATGTATTTACGTGTTTATGTCATCAAACAGGTTCCTTAAAAAATAAATAAAAGTTTAAATTGATTGTAATTATACTAAAAATAATTAATATTTATTATAAAAAAGGCTTGAACATATTATATACGCAATAACATAACATTTTAATATATTTAATTGGTTGAAATTATAAAACCCTGGATATGACACATTATTAATCCGAATTTATAGTTCTTTCGTACGACACACAGAATGACCATCACCCAAACACCAAAGGTAAAATATTAACACAAATACGTTTTATAATTTATATAATTATATATATATAAATATATGCTTCATATTTCAAATTTACAACTGAGCATCAACAGGTATTTTCGTGAATGAAAAAAAAATCTCGATTCATATTATTTTTGATAAAAATGACAATCAGTCTGAACGCAGAACTGTTTCTCGCAAATATGTGTATACATCAACCTGCCCAAGGGGGGAGGGGGGCAGTAAATTCCTCCTCCCCTCCCTCTGGTGGTTTGTACATTTATTTACATGTGATACCACTTCTACTAATAGCCCCCTATTGTTTCTACATTTCTGATATTTTGTATTTTCTGCGTATAATATTCGGTCACACCTAATAGTTTTATTCTTAAATATATAAACATTTTCCTAGATTTATAACATATCAGTTGTATTTTTTTCATAAGTTTAAATATTGTCAAACTCATGACTTATTTAAAAAAAAATTCAAATATCATATTATATCATATCACATCATTTCATATCAGGCATTTCTGCTCCAATTTGTAATAAATAATATAATATAATTTTTATCTCAGTGTTATATAGTTTTAATAAGAACGACAACCATTAAAGCTTACAATAATAACCAATGTAAACAATAGTAAAAGGTGTATTTAATTAATCGGTTTTTCACGCAGATAAATATATTTTTTTCACATTTTATATTAATTAAATAGAAGAAATTTCGGATCCTAAAATAAATATATAAATTATATTATAACTGAAACAGAATTTTCCACTTATCAGCGTATTTCATTTTTTGTATTCTTTTCACTAAAGTAACTTTGTTTAAAAATATAATTTCATATTTTATATATTCGTATTGTTTCGCATAACATTTTATGTGAAAATAACCAATCGATTCATATAAAATGATGAATTATAATAAATGATTAATACCTCAATAGCTTTACTCTTGAATTATAACCGAATATTATTTTGCACCATACGAAATATATGTTACCACCTTTAAACTCATTTTATGAGAACTTGAGTCCCCTGAGCTCATATTGATTACTTGTTATTGGGATATTTTCCAAAATCTCTTAATCTCGTTCAATAAAAAAATATTTATCTTCAAACTAAAAAGTCAGCTTACCGTAAAAGCAATAGTAAAAGTAATAGTATGGATAAAGTATTAAAAGTTACCGAAATGACCTGTAATAAATATTTGCACATTTGTTGTTAACATTTATTTAGTTTTATTTTCATTTAATGTTTTTTCATTGACCTGGAATACATGACTTTGGAGTAGCTGCGACAGTTGCTTTTAATAAAATTTAATAACTGTTTCGAAGTGGGTTTTGCGAATTGTTTTTGTCTACTCTAATAGTTTTTGTCTACTTTTATAGTATCCTGTGTCTTAAAATGTATTGGAAATTATAGAACGTTTTAATTTTAACTATATATTTAAACACCAATATATTTGATATTATTATTTAGTCACAAAAGCTAGAAATATGTAATTTTTTCACAATTTAACTAGTTTTACTAATGAGGATTACCTCTATATATAATAATGAAAATTGAACCCCAGAGCGCAATACCTACTAAAAGTCATCGAAACATTTAAACGAGAAAACAATGAAAAAAATACAAAATTCCATAACAGGGAGGAACGATAGAATAATATTGCATGTATTGTTATGCATAGTTAGCAGAAGTACTACTAAAGCAATAGGCAATTATGTTATAAAATATTTTATGTGATACAAAACTCTGTGGCCGATGGAATCGTTAAAGTTTTTTAATTTCATAATAGTTAAATTGAATCTGTTCAATATGTTTGAATTAAACGTTAAAAAAATTACAGCATGTCTAAAAATCGGTTGAATACTTCTAAAACTAGACCAATTAAAAAAGGTCATTATTTTTACCGTCCCCCTCGCATTGACGTTCATTGCTGATGTTTTACTTTTTCTGTTAAATATAACTTAGCGCAATGCGTGACTACCTAGAGATCAAAATATTAAAAAGTTTATGAAGGAAACATCCATTTGAAAATAGAATTTCACTACACAGCTAAAGCAATTTTTCTGTACGACCCAAATTGAATATGCACAAAAAAGAAAGGATGACCTATTGTATTATACAATTATAATTTTTCTTTATTATAAGAAGCGCAGCTCTATTTCAGATCTATAAGATAAGGTTTAAAGTGTACTGCTATATTAGTATTTAAAATATAAGATTATTACATTGCTTTTGAAGGCAGTAAAATGGCCATTTATTAAAAGTCGATTATTAGTGCAATTTTAACTCTTTTAATTTAAAATTGGATATTTTATAATATAATACTATCTTTAAATATTCGAACACTTTTCAAATATACCGAATTTTGAAATTTAATGTTATAAACATTGACAGAGCGATGCTCGCTTTCGTGTGTAAAATGCCTAATTGTTAGCCATAATCAGCAACTAGTTTTACTACTCAATTACCACAACTTTTCTATAAATAAATATTTAATAAATAGTTCAATAAATAGTTCAATATTTAACTGTCAATACAATTATCATCATTATAAAGGATACTTTCAGTTATTCATCAGTTAATACATACTTAAAGCTATTGATAACAAACTATTTTCAGTAAATATTGCAATAAATATTTGCGGTAAACTACGTTCTGCATAATCGAATTTTAAACAATAAACATATTCGCGCTTCGTGACTGATATATTAATTATTATTATCAAACTTGGGTTTGAATTGACAATGGAGGTAATTTATAAATAGTGTACATCATGTATCTAACATATTATGGGAAATAAAACTGCTCTGTAACCAAATGGAAAGCCGTTAATTTTTCCAATTTTATTTAAATAGTCGGTCGATAAGACATTATAGTGAATAATCAATATATTTAGTACAGAGTATTCGAGAAACATTCATATTAATTGATGATGCAATGGGATTTGTACAACACACTACAAGTACTTTGTGGTGATTGTTGCTCCTATCGGAGAAAAGTATGGCAAACTACACTCTATGTTATATTGTATAACGTATATATGGAAAGAATGGTTCGGTGTGAATTGTGTTCACCTGAGTATGTACATCACAAATATCAAATACATATAGATCACTATAGATATACCGACCAATACTTACGTAATGCGTTATAAAAATTACGTAACAAGTTGCATATGTCGATGTTGACTTTAGTGAGATCAATTTGTTAATGCCGCTTCCTCTAAAAGTTCATCAGAATTTTTAACTCCATGATGATATAAACTGAAAGTCAAATAAAATCAATGACAACGTTTCGTGGATTTTATTATACATTTTTGTTAATATTGATATCTCTAGTGCTAGTCCAATAATTGGAAATGAATGACATTATTAGCTTGTAGAGATATAATAATACGTCGTACCAAACAAAGAACTACCATAAATTGTGTGGAAAATTAAACAATTGAAAGTACGTTTAAAATAAAAATGGAATTTTATTTATAAATCGTTAATTAATCGCTTTCTTTTTTTGTTAAAAAATTAAAATATATTTTACTTGTCAAAGTTTTTGAATCACTTATAAATTACTTTCCAAAAAAAGTTCAAGCACAATACAAAATTATTAAATTAAATAAAAAAATAAAAAAATTTATGAAGGAAAAGATAAAAAAGAAAATAAATGAAAAAGATAAAGTTAAAATGAATTTAGCGTTGCTGAACAATTTAATAACTATACTTTTATTTTACAACGTGGCTAACTATACGATTTTTCCCTTTGGTAAAATAGAGTGGCAATTATAGAGCTATTGATAAAAAGTTTATTTGTATGGCATTAATTTGGACAGTTTAGTACAGGTTAAATTTGTATTTGTAATTAACATTACAGTAGGAAAAGACATGTAGCGAAAACCGCATATATAATTTGATTTTGTGTAAATGACTACGAAATTGAAATATGCCATGTTATTAAAAGGTTTTATTTTGACAATAAAAAAAAAAAAATTAATAAAATATATAGTTGTAAATTATTTAAATTAAAAATTCGAAGCTAAATTGTTTTCTAAATGTCGAACATTAGGCTTAATTAAATTAAATAAATGTAATATTCCATACATTTTTAATATTAGCTAGGTTGAAATAAAATAAATAAATCAGTTATTAACAAAATATTTCATTTTGATCAAGTCATCAATGCGAAAGGATGTTATCGAAAGTGACATTTTTTATTCTGGAAACTGTCCGTTTCATTTTGTTAATAATTTTATTACTGTACTAAATAATATCTACAATAAACACCGATTTATGTTTAAGACATAAGTTTTCTAAGCAGTTAAATTAGTATAAAAACTAAGTTTACATTATAATTTGTCAAATTTTGGGAAGTAACTAATCAATTTAAAAACGAAAAGCATATTTTTAATCCACAAACTCAACTAACGAGATACATTAATTATGAAAATCTTTTTCCTAAAATTCTCAGCGCAAGCATGAGATAATCTTCTACTGTATGAACTAATTTAAAAGAAAGTTCTACATCGAGTTATTTTTTTGTTCAGCTTTAGGGACTCTGTTACGACTTTAGCCAGTTCTGCGGGATGTATTGATTTATCAAGTGACTGATCACCACTGTGAGGAAGAACGCGTTGGTGGAACACGCGCTGTTATTCCTTTCCTGAAAGAAAAATAAATCGGTGTAGAAAGCAAAACTCGGAGTCCCCAATAAGTTAGTCATACATACTTTCATATTATTACGATATGTAATATATATATTATTCTTTAACTGTCATAGACTGAACTGTGGAATAGAAAGAAATTGGCTCTCACTTGATTCTTCGTAATTATTTTAATATGGGTTGCCATTTTGTCTTAACCTAGATACTCAAATTTAATATTTTTAAACATGATTTTCGCGTATGAAATTGGCAAAATATGAAAAGTAATCTGTTATTGTTGTTAATTTGTATATTAACACTTTCTAGTTTTTCATCTTCAAGTACACAAAGCGTGCGTTACACAAAATTCTAATTTATAATTTTTAATGGATAAACCACCCTAGTGACTTATTCTAAGGGTTCTGTATGCTTCGGGATTATTTATTTTTATTTATATTTCACAAATATTACAACTTTTGATCATTTCACCACATGAGGCATATATACTGAGAAGCTATCACATTTAAAATGTAACAGCCAGTTAGTAACTTTTCTTCTTTACAGAAGAGTGATCGCAGTTCACATCAATGTGGAAAGTTTGTAAAGGTTCAATACATCGTCTAACGGCAAGTGACAAACATAACGCGTCTAATTCCTGCCAGAAGCACCAATCATTGTCCCATAGAATTTCTCAATTATTTTCCAATATGATTTGTGTCGAATAGATCGAAACGACGACGTGGAAGGTGGCTAATACTTTCTTTCTATCCCTGCTCCCTTTATGCACTTATAGGCCTATATACCTTAATTCAAATATTTCACGATCGCATCCATCAACAAAAAAATTCGATTATTCAAATATCCGCATTCCCAGATTTTTCTACTTCTTGGATTCTTTGTTTGTTGAAAAAACGAGCAGAGAAGGATCGATTAATTATATTATAGCGAGCAAAAGTGAGCCAACCCGGGATATACCAAGCTAATAGATATAATAAATAACACACAGTTGTCCTCCGGCCTTGTCTGCGCAGCGTCTGACTTTCACCGTCGATTAAAGTTCGCCTTAGTTGCCAACTTGTTATCCAGATTTTTTTAGTTTTAGGAAACTTCGGTGTTTCAACTGCTGCACCGCGGAATTCAGCTCTAGTTTTAATTTTTTTTAAATACAAATAATAATTCTGTTTAATATTAATGAATAAAAATGAATTGACGAATAATTGAAGTCAAACAATTCACTAATAGAAAATATTCTCTGCAAAGGGTTAAATATGTTCAATTTGTTGTAGAATTATACGTTTGACGTCTTTGCTCTCATATTGTGACCATGCATACATTTATTCATACATATTTAATCAAATATTAAATTTTATAAAATATATATTTATACATTTATTGCAAGGATATTTAAATAATTATTTTACCTTCTACTAATTGTTTTTAGACGTCATGGACATTTGATTAAACTTTAAAATTATGCTAACTGCGCAGTTAATTTAAACTTTTTATAGAATACAGACCAATAAAAATAAATAGGACTCAAAAATTAGATGGGATCATTCAGTATATTATTACACTAATAATTCTATCATGCCCAACTTTGAAATAAGAAAATTTAAGATGACAATTTTTTTGTGAAATAATATCTCGACAATTTTTATTGGTTCGTTAAATTAGGAAATGTGAGGTTTATTTAATTAATTTTTATAATTTTTTATTTATTGATTTAATCAATACAACAATTTATCTTAATATTCCATTAACTAATTTATGTCTCCAATTATCATTTTATACAACTTTAGAAATTAGGAAATTAAAAATATTAGAAATTTAGAAGTTTAAAACTATCGAATTTTTTAATTTATAAGTATTCATAACTTTAGAATTTAAAAATTAGAAATTAAAAAATGTAGTATAAAAAATAAGTTGTTATTAGACAAATTTTGAGGAAATAATACAAAAACGTGACACTTATAACTACATATGTTTATTATAATTATTATATTAACTTATATAATAATAATTATTACTAATTATTAAGTAAATATTTAAATGTTATTTTCAAGTTATTTTTGGAGTTATACTGAGTTATACAGTTTAGTTTATATCTTTTCTAGTAATAACATTAGTAGAAAACCTATTTCCACATGAATCATAACCACAAATGTAAAAACACGAATAACCAATTCAACATTTTTAGGATAACTGTTTTACAGTTAAGTTCAAAACAAAACCTTATTCACAAACTACTGTGTATTCTGATATATTTCAATTTTAATATGTACAAATGTTTCTTATGCATAATTGAATGATTATTTTTATTAAATAATTTTAAATAAATACTTGCATAAATTACATAAACATACTTTAAAAAAAATAAAATACACAAATGTTATATATATATATGTATATAAAAGTGTAAAAATGTATTAATTGAATCAAAATATGATCTAAAAAAATGTAAATAGATAAGATAAAAATCAAAAATACAATTATTAAAAAAAATTAAAAAAAATTAAGTGCGTTATTTTAATTATATTAATAAACAATTAGTGATAATAATAAAATACCAATAACAATTAAAATAATTATAATATATTGTACATATATATATATAATTAATTTAAATTGAATTAATAAATTAATCAATTCAATAAATTTGATTTATTTATTAATTTAAAATAATGTGTACCTATATAAAATTTTTGAAAAAATAAGTAATAACTTTTATAATAGGATTAAAAATATGAATTGAATAAAAGCCAATATGATACCTTAAAATTATTGGTTGAAATAGTAAAGCATACATTTTTGTACCGACAGGAATACATTACGTACCGACCACAATTATACACTACGTACAGACTACAAAACGTATTACTGATATGACTATATGACTAATATGACTATATTACTGATATGACTATATTACTGATATGACTATATTACTGATATGACTATATTACTAATATGACTATATTACTGATATGACTATATTACTGATATGACTATATTACTAATATGACTATATTACTGATATGACTATATTACTGATATGACTATATTACTAATATGACTATATTACTGATATGACTA
>JAUZND010000634.1:0-14009 GCA_034780555.1 Coelogynopora nodosa | reverse complement strand
ATCTGATACAAGAAACATTGAGTAAATGAGTATATCAATAATACAATAGTTGATGACGCATCTGATACAAGAAACATGGAGTAAATGAGTATATCAATAATAGTTAATGACGCATCTGACATAAGAAACATTAAACAAATAAGTATATCAATACTACTATCAATACAATTATAAATTAGTCTTTACATTGTTTTTAAAAAAGTTTTCTATTCTATTTGGTCTAAGATTAACCTATTAATCAAACTCTCGGAGAACAAGCTGATACCAGAACATCGATGGGGCTGCCATGTCTTGCGCAGGTACAGATCTGATACTAAGCGATTAAACAAAGGGTCAGATTCACACGGATTTGCAACAACAGAGGCTTATTACAGTTTACTGTATTTCGAGGTTATTGACACCGGAAGGTTATTTATATGTGTTTACGTGTTTGTTAATATCTATTTAATAGAAATGATCTGTAACTCAAAACAAGCAATAATTTTAACTATTTTATTTCAACCAGAAACTGCTAATTTGTTTATATTAGACATTTGAAAATCGGAATTATTTCTTATACAATATTTGAGGTCCATCACAAAAACATGGCTTCTGCCGCCACTGTGTTAGCTTTTTTGTATTTTATGTTTTTCGCGACTTTTTATGCTATTTGCTTGTCTTTTCAATTTTACTACTTTTTCATTATATGTCTCTTTTCTATATAGCTCACTGTGCCACTTATGCTTTAGTTTTCAAGTTTGTCGCCTTCTGATGATAATGATACAAATATTTTAATAATCTCGTGTGGAAATGCTTTATGTCGTTTTACTTAGTAATGTTTTGAGCATAGTAAATAAATGTTATTAATCAATGTATAAACTGTAAATATTTTTATTTTGGGAATATACAATTTATTATTTTATCCTCGCACATATTTAATTTAACCTGTTTTGATATTATGACATAATGATAAGTTGATATGATTGCTTAAGTTGATATTATGAAATAAGTTGTGACAGTAGATGACATAAGTTGTGACAGTAAATGACAGAAGTTGTGACAATAAATGACATAAGTTGTGACAGTAGATGGCATAAGTTGTGACAGTAGATGACATAAGTTGTGACAGTAGATGACAGAAGTTGTGACAGTAGATGACATAAGTTGTGACAGTAGATGACATAAGTTGTGACAGTAGATGACATAATTTGTGACAGTAGATGAGAGAAGTTGTGACAGTAGATGACATGAGTTGTGACAGTAGATGACATAAGTTGTGACAGTAGATGACAGAAGTTGTGACAGTAGATGACAGAAGTTTTGACAGTAGATGACAGAAGTTTTGACAGTAGATGACATAAATTGTGACAGTAGATGATATAAGTTGTGACAGTAGATGACATAAGTTGTGACAGTAGATGACATAAGTTGTGACAGTAGATGACGGATGTTGTGACAGTAGATGACATAAGTTGTGACAGTAGATGACAGATGTTGTGACAGTAGATGACATAAGTTGTGACAGTAGATGACATATGTTGTGACAGTAGATGACATAAGTTGTGACAGTAGATGACAGAAGTTGTGACAGTAGATGGCATAAGTTGTGACAGTAGATGACATAAGTTGTGACAGTAGATTGCATAAGTTGTGGCAGTAGATGACGCATGTTGTGACAGTAGATGACATAATTTGTGACAGTAGATGACGGATGTTGTGACAGTAGCTGAACTCAATTAAAGAAAATAGGAGACATTTTCTATAATTAGGTTGCTTATTAGAACCATTTTCCTACAGTTCTAATATATGTAATACTGACGTATTGAATTGAGTATTATTATACAAATATTGACATTCTAATGCTTAATTTGTAAACATATATACATTATTCCAAACTATCAATTCTTGGTTAGTTTGTTGCGTCAAATGTTTCATGATTTATGTGAAGATTGTACAAACCAACTTACATAACTATTTTAGGTCGAAAACACTATCTTCCTGACAATAAAATAAAAAGTTTCATGTGGCAGCTCTGTCGTGCCATTGACCATGTACATAGGTAAGACATTTCACCTACTGAAATTGACACTTAATGTTTATTCTTTTGACAAATTTTATGTTCATACATTTCAGTGCTGGCATATTTCACCGTGATGTTAAACCCGAAAATATACTTATTAAGGTAAGTTATATACATGGATATAGTATATATTACTAATGCTTTTGTGACTAAAAGATTTCACTTTCGCAATACAAAAAATACATTAAATAAATTACGTGATATATTAATAGCTGTTCATATTTATTTATAGTACAAGTAATCTATTCTTAACTTTATTTATATATTTTTTAAAGAATGATCTCCTTAAATTGGCTGATTTTGGATCCTGTCGAAGTGTTCATTCGAAGCAACCCTATACTGAATATATATCTACTCGATGGTATGTTAACTTACTTTTCCATATTATCTAATGTTTTGTGTCTCATTGTGTCTCATTGTGTCTCATTGTGTCTCATTGTGTCTCATTGTTTCTCATTATGTCTCATTGTGTCTCATTGTGTCTCGTTGTTTCTCATTGTGTCTCATTGTGTCTCATTGTGTCTCATTGTGTCTCATTGTGTGTGTGTCTCATTGTGTCTCATTGTGTCTCATTGTTTCTCATTGTGTCTCATTGTGTCTCATTGTGTCTCATTGTGTATCATTGTGTCTCATTGTGTCTCATTGTTTCTTATTGTGTCTCATTATGTCTCAATGTGTCTCATTGTGTATCATTATGTCTCATTATGTCTCATTGTGTCTCACTGTGTCTCATTGTGTCTCATTGTGTCTCATTTTGTGTGTCTTATTGTGTCTCACTGTGTCTCATTGTGTCTCATTGTTTCTCATTGTGTCTCATTGTGTGTGTCTTATTGTGTCTCATTGTGTCTCATTGTGTCTCATTGTGTCTCATTGTGTCTCATTTTGTCTCATTGTGTCTCATTATGTATCATTATCTATTCAATGCTTAAATCAAGTATTATTTTTAAATATAATATTAATTTTGTAATTATATTTTCTATGCCTCATTTCTATCCCCCTAAAATGTGTTGTCTTTTTTTTAGGTACAGAGCGCCAGAATGCCTTCTAACTGATGGATTCTACAGTTTTGAAATGGATCTTTGGAGTGTTGGCTGTGTTATATTTGAAGTTATGAGGTGATAATAGTTGAATCAAACTCATTGTTTCATTACACATACATAGTGTATATGTATCACTTTATTTTATATAATTAATTCTTGTTTTGTTGTAATTTCATTTTTAAAATATATTATTCACTACACAAAAGAAAAGCTTAGTTAGAAAAAATTAACAGATATTTTCAGTATATTTTGTTTTATTATACGGACTATATAGACTTTGAAATTATATAAATTTAAATTGAATTATAAATAATTGATCAGCGTTACACTTATCTTCTATTACTGTTTTGTTTATTTTCTATCACCTTTTACTTATATATATTTATAAGCGTTATATTAGTTGATTTTAGTTCCACTTTCTGTCACTTCTTCTCCACCTATTTCCTTCTTTCGTTCGCAGTCTCCGGCCACTTTTCCCGGGAGCAAACGAGGTTGACCAGATTACAAAGGTTCACGACATCGTGGGTTCTCCCTCGCCCGATCTCCTTAAAAAGTTTAAGCAGTACGTTTCTAGGGTTATGATGATTAATAGTTATGCGGATAGTTCGAAAAGAAAGTACACAGAAGGAATCTTTATTATTTCAATAATTTTATTTCAAAGCTAATTAAAAACTGACGCTATCAGAGTGTGACCAAAAGATTTTTAAAATGCTGTTCCATTATTTATGTATTTTAAATTATTTTTAATCCGGTTATCTTGTACTAACTGTATTCATCAGCTTAATTCTTGAATACATCTGTCACGTGTGACATTCATATATTCCACTATTCCGAAATAAAAAGCTTGAAATTGTCAAAACACCGCGTCACGTGCTCAAAACAGTGTTCTCTGACCTAGAAACCTGACCTAGTTCTCTGACCTAGATAGATATATGCTTAAATAAATAATTGTTTTCTAGACGACCTAACTTAAGTGCTAAACTTTTTATTCAAGTTCGTAATCGAGGATATGTAATCTTCTCCATAATGGAAACGTCTCTAAAAATTCTGATCTATTATTATAACACATGTATAACTATGTAACGTCAAGGTCAGCTAAATACTAACATCAAGGTCAGCTAAATACCAACATCAAGGTCAGCTAAATATCAACATCAAGGTCAGCTAAATACCAACGTCAAGGTCAGCTAAATACCAACATCAAGGTCAGCTAAATCCCAACATCAAGGTCAGCTAAATACCAACCTCAAGGTCAGCTAAATACCAACATCAATGTCAGCTAAATACCAACGTCAAGGTCAGCTAAATACCAACGTCAAGTTCAGCTAAATACCAACATCAATGTCAGCTAAATACAAACGTCAAGTTCAGCTAAATACCAACGTCAAGGTCAGCTATATACCAACATCAAGGTCAGCTAAATACCAACGTCAAGGTCAGCTAAATACCAACGTCAAGGTCAGCTAAATACCAACGTCAAGATCAGCTAAATACTAACATCAAAGTCAGCTAAATGCCAACATCAAGGTCAGCTAAATACCAACATCAAGGTCAGCTAAATACCAACATCAAGGTCAGCTAAATACCAACGTCAAGGTCAGCTAAATACCAACATCAAGGTCAGCTAAATATCAACGTCAAGGTCAGCTATTTTCTGCACAGCCTCTCTTCATAAATGTTCGTTAATAAATAACTAATTACATTCGATTTACTGTTAATTAACTATTTTGTCTTCATGTATTTATGTAAATATGTATCTAACGTATTGTACTCTTAATCCTCCACTCCAACACCAGTAAGACCCGGGCGATGTCCTTCAGCTTCCCGACCAAGAAGGGATACGGCGTGGAGCGTTTGTTGCCCCACGCCTCCCAAGAAGCAGTCGACTTGATCAAACGACTTTGTGAATACGACCCCGAGGAGAGAATAACCGCCAAATCCGTGCTGAAACATCCCTATTTCCGGGAGTATAGGTAGGAAGCTATTCATCTTCTCTATATGTTTAACTGTTGTTTTTGGTGTTTACATTTTCTGTTCCGTCCATTCAATGGGTTACTATACAAGGCGAATTGTGGACGTTATTTGCGATGGTCATTCAATGGATTAGTATGAAATATGGGATTTTATTATTGTTTAATACCATCAAACAATCTCCTCCTTTTAAGGGAAGAATCACTTTTAATTAACCTGCGTTATGTTTCGTTATGACGAAAAGAATAATAATTATGTTTACTTCTTCTAAATGACCATTAGTCAAGTATTCGGAACAATACACTTGCCACATTTTCATATAATCTCTCATTTCACACTAAATTGTATCAAAATGGGTAGGTAACCTGCTCCATGTCTAAATACATTTTTTAGTGTTTCAACAATCCTGGACACTTACACAGTGATATTGACTTCAATAGTGTCATTTATTATTAGCTACTATTGTTATAAGTCGGTCAAATGTCCGGCAGTTTACGTGGTTCAATAACTTTTCTATTATCTATTTTGATATGGGCTTGCATCTGTTCATCGACTTCTTTAATTGAATGACAATTCTCAATACATTTTGTTGTGTTCAATCCATTTGTCTACACTGCTGATTAGACACTGTTGACGCACTGTTGAATTTTTGTTGTTGAATATATTCATTTATTTAATATATTATTAGTTTGAATTATTATTTTTAATTTCTACTCACTAGTAGTAAGTTTCATTAACTGTGTTTATTATAAATAAAAAATTGTTTACGATATAAAATTTAATATAATCCTCCAAACAACATATTTTAGAATATCGTATCGTAAAATAATGTTCATAAACTAGAAGAAAATCGCATGACAACTCATTATGCACCATGACAACTCATCAATTCAGCATGACAACTCATCAATGCAGCATGAAAACTCATCAATGCAGCATGACAACTCATTATGCAGCATGATAACTCATCAATGCAGCATGACAACTCATTATGCAGCATGACAACTCATCAATGCAGCATGACAACTCATTATGCAGCATGACAACTCATCAACGCAGCATGCCAACTCATTATGCAGCATGACAACTCATCAATGCAGCATGACAACTCATCAATGCAGCATGACAACTCATTATGCAGCATGACAACTCATTATGCAGCATGACAACTCATCAACGCAGCATGACAACTCATTATGCAGCATAACAACTCATTATGCAGCATGACAACTCATCAATGCAGCATGATAACTCATCAATGCAGCATGACAACTCATCAATGCAGCATGATAACTCATCAATGCAACATGACAACTCATCAATGCAGCATGACAACTCATCAATGCAGCATGATAACTCATCAATGCAGCAGGACAACTCATTATAAACACACTATTCACATTATTAACACAGCGCTCGGTGCATTGTTTCCCTTACTATAATCCTTATTTAATTTTTTTAAATTAAATTCATTATAAAATAAGTTGTCACATAATCAACAATGAAAATATTCACAGGATTTGTAGTTATTAATATTATATTAATGAAAATTATTATATGGTGAAATATTTAACAAATTCGTAAAAATAGTAGTTTATAACATTACAAATTTACTTCGCTTGTTTTCTTTGTTCCCTATTTAAATACGAATATAAATTACACAATAAATTTGAACGTCGTAATGTAATTAAAAATTTTAGTGTGTTTTTGTATATTTGGCCTTTGATTAAATTAATAGATTACTTTTTTAAATATTCTATTTCCTTTCATTCATTTTCTACGAAATTTCTTTATAATTTTCGAATAATTTTAAGTCATTACATTATTTTAAACCTTATTTGACATTCAATAAAAGTTAAAATATTCATAAATTGTATTGTTGCGATCCTGAAAAAATCTTAATTTGATACATTATAATGTTACACATTTCACATTTTTGGTGTTTATTTCAGTATCTACTTTTTATTGGTTTCATGATTTTAGAAAAATATATTTAAAAAATGCTAGTGAAAAACATGTACGTAGAATATATCTCGAAACGAATGCTTTATTTGAGCCTCATGGCACCTGGCACTATCCTGTCCTAAAAAACAGATCATTTAATCTAGAAGATTCACTTTTACGTTCCCACTGACAATGAGTTTAATTATTTTGTGAGATCGAAGAGTCAATAAAATGTATGTAAATATGCTTTGTATAGCGGTAGAGAACAGAACATTAACGTATCGGGATTTATTTTTAAATCAATCGAAGCATACGTATTTTTTATTAAATAGTTTTTCACATAAATACAATGGAAATAGAAATTAAAAAATTGTACATTTCGTAAAGTATGGCCACGTATTATTTCCGGTATATATTTCATGTTTAAAGCGGTCTGATTTCCAAATATGTATTAAATACAGGATATCCAAGTCCGGTTGTAATGTTGTACATTATTACCTACTGTGTACAACTACGCGATATAAACGCTGGAGGTAGAGGGATAAACATCAGATTGCATACTTGGAAATGCTAACCTGGCGTCTAGCACGGCCCAAGTTAACGCCCCTTGTCTCTCGACCAAAGCGCAAACTGCTCTGCGTGGAACCAACACTGTTCCGGTCGGTTCTCACCGTGACAATCAGAGAACACTTGCTTGAGTTGGTGAGGAAGGGATTCAGGAAGTGGGTCAACTTGGTGTCCCGATAGGACACCTTATTGGGGTCCTGCTTCTGCAGCGCCACAAACACCCGATTGAACCCGGTGAGGGATCGGTTGATGAAGCTCGCCTCCTGCCTCAGGGTCTTGTTGCAGTGCGTCTCGGCCTTGATGATGTCCTCGAAGCCCGCCAGGTCCACAAAGCTGAAGAAGCTGCGTATTTGTTCGCCGTGGATTCGACTCTTGGCTAACAGGCGAACTATGCAAACGAGGTGTGAGCGTGATGAGGCCGGGTTGAGGGCAGTTTTCGCCACACGTCGCTGAGACCTGCACATGGCCAGTAGGACCTCGATGTCCGGTTCGGATTCGATGGAAACACTCTTCAACTGTTGGAATACGGTATCCAAGCCTTTGTCCATGTAAAGGTGGACAGGTGCATCGGCTATAATGTCGATATAGGTTTCATTGTAGATCTCAACGGCAACGGCAGTCAGAGTATGTTCCCAGTCTCTGGAGCGAGTCTCTTCCTCCTTCAGTATTGTACACAGCGATCGCTGCATCAGGCCGAAATCTTTCTGGTCGGTGGGTTCACCCCCAATTAGTGTGTAGGTTTTCCCGCTGGCTTCTCCACCGTATGTGATGAAGCTGACATTGTAGCCATCAATGAAAGAGTTAACCAATGGAACGAATTCTTCGTATAGCTCCTCCTGACTTGTTTGTGCAGAAAAAACATGTTCAAATGAGAAGTTTTCGACCGGATAGGATTTTATTACCAGTGTATTAGTTGTTCTAAAGTCAACTACACTTTCAAAATTCTTTACATCTCTGCATCGACAGTAAACACGAATGTTTCCTAGATTTTCTTGAAGGATATTATATATTGTTCGTCGTTTCTTCTCCTCCTCTTTGAGTTTAACCTTAAGTTCCTCAACCTGACGGGACAATATGATCATTTTCGTTCTCTGTACGTCAGTAATTCGATTATCAGTCATTTTAGTTACTGCTTTTCCCAATTGCAATTTCACAAGATTGTGAAGTTTATTAAATTTTGTCCTTATTTCAAATATATCTTTTTCCAAATCAACTTTCGTTAACCTTAAATAATTCAATTCACTGAGTGTAGCGTTGATAAAGTCATTTAAGCGGTCTTTATCAACTTTTTCAATCACTTTTTGGGTGACTTCAATAGAGTTTTTTCGATGGATTGTCTGTATGGAATTTTCATCTCTAATATAGTAATCACCATGTTCACTTTGTCTTTTCTCTTCCTCTGTAATCCATTGTTTGACAGTTGAATGCCGATCATATTCTTTATTAAATATGTTCACCTTTGGATTTCGGAAGGGATCTTCAAGCGTAATGTCAGAAATGTTAAACTCATCTTTCGAAACTGTTGTTGCACTCTCGAAACTCTGATCTCCATCCCTCGGCATGAATTCTTCAATGATATCCCGAATGTCACGACTTGATTGAAAATGATTGATACAGGCATTATCGTCGTAATTGAAAGCCCTAAGCTCAGCAACTACTTCTAGTGGGTCACAAAGGAAACTACAAGCACACATTATTTTCTCAATTTGTTGTTGTACTTTTGGCAAAAGTAGCTCTAACGCAATCGGCATTGGAAATAACTTTTCCTTTACTTTATCATCTGATCCTGAGGAGTCCTTAAAGGGGATTAGAATTTGGTGTGTGGTAATATTTCGTGAGGCTTTGTTAACATATACTTCAATTGGTTTCTTGCCGTAGCGCTGAATTTTGTCATAAACTTCTTGCAATGACGGTTTTCGTTTGAACGGACTAAGTTGGAAAATATTGCGTAACAGAGGTTGCTTAATTTTATTAGGGAACTTGGTATCTGTGGTAGGTGTTGTAAAATCATGAGGCTCAAAGTTACTGCTTGCCAAAAGTGTAGAGTTATTTTGGCTATAACATTTTGGCAAATATGTTTCGCAAACGAAAAAGTACTCTTGATAGAGTTGATGGATTGTGTGCATTAATCTCCTATTTCGATTCGCAAAGTTTTCATTTCCTCTATCTAATATATATTTACGAACACTTTTTAAAAGTTTTTCGTCTTTTTTATTAATGAAATAAGTCCATGGTCGCATTGTGTATGAAATAAGGTGTCTCTGATGTATGTCTACATTGTCATTGTTCATATCGGCAGTTATTGGGTCGTATTTTTCATCATAAGATATTACTTCAACTTGTTTAACCTGCTGGCTTGAAGTAGTTTTGTAATTATATGTTATCATTTTCGCACTATAACTCGTGCTTTGAGCTCCTTTTAGAATTCAACTGAAAAGTTTTGTCTGTTATTATTATTGTAATCATCGATCATTTTTTCATTTTTATTTAATCAATATATTGTATTTTAAATGTTTCATAAAATATTAAATGAGACTAGTAAAAAGTGTTATTTAAGACCGTGGCACAATTGACTTGAATAAGTTATTAATTTATTGTAATTAAACAACTGCTTGTGTTACGATATATCTATCTTAAATTGATTAATTAATTTTAATTTTGGTTTAGTTATTATTTATGTATCACTCACTGTATATAAGTGAAATATTTTTTTCTAATGAATATTAAACGGTCCATAAATTCATAAAACTAATTGTATTTATGCCCTCCCTGTATTTTATAATATAAAATATATCAATTTTATAATAAATTTTAATAAGAATATAAATTTTGAATTTTCACCATGGGAAATGATAATAAAAATGCAACGACGCTGAGGAAAAATCAATTAAAACATAATTCATAGTTCAATAAATAAATCTATAAGGTGTATGTATATCTATTTCTAACATATAACTAGGTATCATACCAACCTATAATCCTGTTGACATATGGGACGTTCACGCCAACGCATAGATGTAAATAAATTGAAAAATAAACGACTATTTAACCAATAGACAAGATCCTTATTATAATTAATGTATAATCTATCCATGATAGAATACTTTTCAAGTAACTGGAGCATAAAACAACAATGTTGAACAGTTTGAAGAATGTTTCTTATCTACTAGACTTGCCAACTCATCATCAGTGACATTATGAAATGCTCGGATTTTTTTCATTGTATGTTTGTGCAACTATTAATAGATTAGATTATGATATTCTATGGCGTATAAAATTATTACAGCCAATAAATTATTTTTAATCAATAAATCGATTTACTATTCAGTACTTAATAAAATTTCTAAATAGTATGCACACTCTGTATCATCGATTTTAAATCAAAATGACTTCTCTAGAGTTGTTCATTGAATTATTGATTCAATCATTACCAGTTTAGCCTACTTAATATTGTTTTATACAATCCTTTATAGTGTGACCATTCATTCATTCAATTATATTTCATTTTGTATATATAAGTTTTGTGTTTTTCATTTTTTGTAACAATTTATCAAAATCGTATCCTATTGGATCAACTTTACAGAAGTTTTTTTATTATATATTATTCGCAGTTAACGCTTGAACTATGCATTGATTTGAGATTGTCAGCAATTTGAATATATATTTTAAAATCAATGGACTACTATATTTTTAATATAATCAGCTGATTCCAATAGAAATTTAATATATTTATTTATTTATTGATACAAGCTGCTATATACATCTTTTATTTAAGGGGAGCGGAGCAGCACATTTGTATCTCCGCAAGCTTAAAATGCTTTCAACTGTTATATACCTTTTTTGAAATAACTGTTCAAAATATTAGCTTCAAATCTTCAGTGATATGTGAATCAGTGAAACCTTTTTATGTGTTTGTTGGACTAGAGTTCTTTTTTTAATGAAGCATTATATAAGTATATTTCTGCATAAAGGATAAATTATATAAACAAATACGAAAATTCTAGTTCAATATCTTCACAACCACTACAATTTCACTTGGTGAAAATTTCATGTTTATATCTATAACAGTTTTTTTTAATGTACATATGTTAATATTAATAATAATAATAAAAATACGTGTGTAAAATACAGGTTTTGAGATAAACGGCCATTAATCATTTTAAATCAATATTTTCTATTATCTATTTGGATTTTTAGAATTAAAAGCTTGCTTTTATGGCCCACAATTATTATATATTTACAAAAATTATGTACAAGACTGTCAGATATCAATGGGTATATTGTGTTGAATTTTTTTTTTTTTAATTAATTGTTTCATTAATTTAGTTTAGTATTTAATTAAAATTACAATCAATATTTATTAATTTAATTTATACCATCAAAAATCTTATTTTTGTTTTGTCAAGGTTTGTTTTAAAAATCTAAATATATATGCTTATACCTTTCAGATTTTTTATAATATTTTAATAAATTGTTCATAATTTTATTCATATTTTATATTGTTCATATTTTATATAAATAACGATAATTTTAATCCCAAAATAGATATTTTCGCAAATTTTGAGGTAGGCTACTGCTCCCCGAAGTCTAAATTACTGAAAGAACATAAGCGTCCCACCATTGGTAGTAATATTATGATTGACGTTATTAATAATTTCATTTCATATACAATTTGTATAAATAATATTACATAAAATTAATTAAGCAACTTCTAAGATTTGATATTTTGTAAACATTCATGAATGGTATCATTACGTGAAAAATATGAGAATGTTTTCTTATTACTTTCAAAAAAATGTTATAACGTAATTACTATAGCTACCTGGTTGTTAGTTAACTAGGATTACCTAATCGCAAATCTAATAAATAACCATGGATCACCTCACTTACCATTTATCAGAGTGAAGGAGCAGAGGGAAAAGAGAACGACGCCACAGCAAACACCACGAAGCGTGCTGAGCAATTTGGCCAACACCAGTTATCACCAGAACCAGAACAACAAGGAGAATGCGGTCCCTCCGTTAGCCAATATCCAATCACAGTCACCCTCAAGGACTGACCAATCAGAGAGTGGCATGGGCGCTGTGGACAGCAAGATGACCAATCGACACGGTGATAGTGAAAGCTTGGACACAGAGCGGGACATGAAGAAGGTACAATAGATATGTTGAATATTTGTCTGTTGGTAGGTCAACGAAAATGTATATGTTTTATAATATTACACATTTTAATTGTTCAACTTTTGTAGCCTATTATAGTAATCCTTTACTCATTGCTGTCTAATCCCGAAACTGTGCCAGTAATTAAATGATCAATATCGCTTAGATTGACAACTGAGTTTGGTGGCATATCGGGTCCACATATGATTCGATGAGAGAAGGAAAGAGTTTTATTGATCAGTTGGGCTCAACTTGTTTCATCGAGTTGACGTTTATGAGATCTTTTTGAGAATACTGATTAAATGAGGTTTTCACAGGCTTTTAGTAATTTTGTAAGTTTGACTATAAAAGATCAGGATGGGATTTTCCAGATGAAAATACCTTTAATGTTTAGTTCTTTTTCGGTTCCGTTATATGATATTTAATATGTGACAATTAGAGAGTTAGTTTTTAACTCATTTAACAAAACACTTGGGATTGTTGGTTGATAGCAGTCTGTTAATAAGTAAGATTATGCGAAATTTTATCAAAGGTCTCAGCGATTTTTTATATACTTATCAGGTCACTTCTGTTTTGCCTTTACTTAGTTTTGTTGTGGTTATAAAACATCATTGTGGAAGGGCAAGGTATATATTAAATGTCCTATATATGATTTAGATATCATAGATATACAATGTATGTTACATATCACACATGCGCTATATTAAATGTTTAATTGCGGGTACTCCATACTCGTACCCCACTGTTACTTGTTGGATCAGTATACGGATATATTGGTATAATTGCTGTGAATTCAACATCCAATATCTTATTACCTCATCCACTAATTCTTCTTCCTATATTATCTTAACTTGCCTTGCATTACATATTGGATATCCATCTCCCGCCAAAACTCTTCTTACGCTGTGTCTTTCACTTCATTGTCACTGGAAGAGCCACACACTCAAATCCCTCTCTGGCTTACTCGAGGTGTGGTCCTATGATTTAAGTAACCCTTAGAGTCGTTCCCTCTCCTACACTTTCCGCGGGGAACAGACCTGTGTTTGGGATGATTAGAATGGTTTACATCTTTGTAGACTTACTAGTAGTATAGGAAGAGTGGATTCGTCCCACCCAACCCCTCCCCCCCACCATTATAAAAAACTTTACTGGTAGCAATTGTTTGCTACCATGCGAATTCTTATTGGCTTATCTATACAGGCTTGCAGTAATGTTTACTTGTATCTATACTTGCTGAGATATCCTTAGTTTATTGGTTGACGGTATTAT
>JAUZND010000633.1:0-14011 GCA_034780555.1 Coelogynopora nodosa | reverse complement strand
ATTGATTTAACATGGGGACATCCATGCGGCAGTGTGTTAGACACCCAACAGTACCCAGCTCTCAGTACACAGTTTCTTTTTCTTATTGAAGGATAAAAAACATTGATATTTTATAGCTTTTACTTAATTATTAAATTAAAAAGTTGCTGATTTAAAAATAAATAATTGGAAATTAAAATAAAAAATTACCTGAAAAAAGGGTGTATTGGTTAATTTTTTCCATGGTTGTAGTTCAATAATTGCACAATATTCTCTGGTATATGTTAACATATTCGAAATTATATTTTTTAGTTAGCTAAATGTATTTTAGTCACCGAGTAAAATAATCAAGGTTTATTATTCATTGTTTAAATTATTATTTTATTTGAAGAAAAAATTGGTTTATACCCCCCTCCACGGACGAAGGATTAAGGCACTTACAAAATTCCACCATTTTCAGAATTTAGGGGTATAACTTATATCAGGGTAATCGTGAAGGGCAATTTATTTAACTCAATAAGGGTGCGGTTTAACCGGGTAGACAACAGTCGGGATATAGGGAATTATCTTCTTATAATTGTATGAGGCTGTCATCTGGATGCTTGATGTACACATGTAGGGAATTTGAAAGATACCCTTAGGTATAAAACACATTATTTTTTCATTCGTTCCATTTACCACTATATAAGTTAGTTGTAAATGCAAAACGCTAATGTTAACGTAAAGGTTATTTTGACGTTATGTTGTCGTTATATGTATATATATCTATCTTTATCTAAAAAGATCGGTTGTCACTAATATATTCTTTACATAAAAATATTTAAATGTATTATGTTACTCATATATTTCTTATACTAATATTGTGACATCGGATTGAATAAATAATGCTCATTTATAATAAATATTTGAGATTATTGTATTTTAAACAAAATAAATTTTGTTTTGTCATACATAACATTATAGCAAATAATATTTGTTCACTTGTCACACCATATTCATTTATTACACATTAGAAATATTTTTGAAAGGGAACCGTCGCTGGATTTGGGTTCAAATTCATCTTACACTTTTTAATCAACGTGCAGATCCTTGAAAATTGAACCGCTTTTACAATAATTTTCGTTATTATGAAATATAAAAAAATAATCATCGAAATATATAGTGTTTTTATACAATATTGATCTTGGAGTTATACATTATAAATTTGACAAATTAAAATAAATTGCGCTGTCAATATGAACTGATTGGTTAGAAAACTATCCAACTGTTAATCAAAACGTTGAGAGAAATTATATGAACACATTTCTATCAGATTATAACGCTCTTAAAGTTGTCGTTATGTCTCCTAAAACAGTGACATTTTGGAACAATCTACTCAAAGCTTTGCGATCCAACTCATCCTCTGTTTTTAAAATTCAAGTTAGTAATGCAAAATTTCGTGAATATGGCAATTCAGAAAATTTCACCGTCCTACTTTTGAACAGAAAATCGCGACTAAACAGGGCAGCTTATGACGCAAATGGAGCCAGCATTTATGTGATTGTAATTATCCTTATCTATGCATTTACTATCGGTGTTATGATTGCGGCAGCGACGAGGGATAACAGCAAGAATCAGGCGCACCAGAAGCAACACGTGTAACCTACCATCTATTACCGTAGGTGTACAATATTAAAAACCGGTTTATTTTGCAGTATGTGATTTTAAACCAAATTGTTATAGACATTTATTTTATGTAGTTAGTGATTCAATGGATTACATCTTATTTACACTCAAAACACACTAATATGGTATGCATTTATTTTTATACACAAATCCACTTAGTTATTATATTAAAATGAGTGAGTTTATAAAAATACAATCAACTTTATGAAAAACAAAATTCACTTATAGTAGACTATAATTAATTTTAAAATGGCTTTCGAAATGTATCCATTTTTGTTTTATGCACAGAATAAAAATGTATATAGCTACTTAAATAATAGATGTAAATGTAGCATTATTATACTTTACGTTGCATTTCTTATCTTTGATATCAATACACATGATATGAAAGTATGAATCCTTCTACACGTTTTTAGAAATAAATTTATTGTATATATTGAAACGAAATTGAAACAAAAACGCCCTATAAAATAATGATATAATACTAAAATGTAATTATAATAATTAAACTATATGCGTTTTATATTAGCACAATTTTGAACCTTTTGAAATAGCATAATCAGTTAGCTTTTTTTAATTCAGTTTTTGAAAACTATTGTTTCATCCACCAATAAAGCCCATTACATAGAACTAGCGAAAATTTAGAAGATAATGTAACGAAAAGGAAAATTTAATTACACAATAAATACCACTCAACCCAGAGGAGCAAGCAATATAACTACATATAATTAATATTAATAAAAGTATACATTACTATATTTTACGATACTAAATGACATAATTAACATTTATTCATGATAACAATCTTAAAGATAGAAAAAAATATATAAATAGAGCTCAGAGACATCGATATTATTATCTTGATAATGTTAGAATTCGACGGATAAGTGTGGCCTAGTTGACTCGGAAGAGGGCATCCTTGAGAGCGAAGGTGACATCGTGTTGACCGCAGTTGAGTCTGATCATGAGCTTGCTGTCCTGCCGGGCAGACTCGCAGAGCAGGAGCTTGTGGGAGCCGAGACTCGCGCAGATGGCGAACATCTCGCTGGTGCAGAGACTGGTTTGTTCTGTGGAGGAGACACAACGCTGGCGTAAATTAAATAGTGCTGGTGGCGGGATCTTTCAAACCAGATATTTAATAATATTGTTTGGATAATTCTTAACTATTTGGAAAAAATGATTAAACAGTTCGTAAAATGGATCATAACTAATATTTTTTACCTTAACTGTTTACAAGATGGTTAATGCGAGATTTTCATCTACTCCTTGACTATACCATATTCTATATAATTAGAAAACGAGAAGGTTTCTCTTATTTTTCAAATTAATTGTAGGTGGACATAATTATGTTTAGGGATTCCCCTAAAACCATGCCATTAAAAATAAGTATTAAATTTTTTATTAAAAATTAATACTTACATATATTTAGAAATGATTGGAGTTGAAAAATAAGGAGCAAAAGTAAATTCGGATTTGTAATTAAAAAAATTATTTCAGGGAAAAGCAAAAAGATTACAATATAAGTTACACGTATTTTGGTAAAATTTGGGAACAATTTTGAGTACTGTAGACAACATTTTTAGGATTCAGCAATATTCGACCAGAAATGAGCGTGGAATACTCAAATTACACAAACGTGAATTAAAGCACAACACCGTATTTGAGTGAGGCAGATTTTAAAATCGCACGAGAAAGTGTTTACAGATGGGCTGGACCACAAGATGGGGTAAATCAAATGGGACAAACAAACCTTCAACCCTACAGAGGGCGACCATCTGGCGCATGACACGATCCAAGCGCGCCTCCTCGAGACCAGTTCGCTGAAACTCGGACACCAAACCACGCAGGAAGAGTTTCTCGTAGACGCTGCAGGACCGTATTGCAGTCAACTTGGCGCTAGAGAACATCTCTCTGAAGTGATACGTAGACACAAGAGCGCCACACTTAGAATTTGGTTTCTTACACTATAGTCTATGGAACATAATATATTACGTGCAAAGGTTTTTCTTAAGGCGAAAATTCGTACGTATATCTAAGGTTTACGAGTATGTTTAGATTAAATTTCCCTATTCTTCTTTAGGTTACTTAGAATTTTTTCAAAGTGCAAGAATAAAGTGCTTTCTTTATAAATTTATCAGAATATATTTTATAATTAACAATAATCATATTATTTATCAATACAAAATATTATTTTTGAAAGATCTCCATTATTTCATTTTTATTACAAAATTCTTTAGTTTTCCAGATATATTCGATTTCTCCATTCTTTTCCCTGACTTTTTATACTTTTATCAAATTTCTTGTTTTTAGGACGCAAGGGAACCGAAACATCACACTAAAATTGCGTGGATATAAATATGACTTTCAACTTCAAATACTATTATATGTTAAATGACAAAACATAAATAGTAATTTCGCTTGTTATACAACGTTTCCTTAAAACTAAGAACAAAATCGATATTATTTTTTAACAGATCAAATTATGTCAAATATTTCTTGATATACAGAACGGGTGAAGTGGTTGCCTTCTCGAAACAATTAGAAGTTTCATCACATATTGTCTGTCGCTTAGTTTAATACGATTTGTGCCAAATAAAAATTCTACTAATAATTTTTAATTAAAATATAAAAAAAGCAATTTTCTTATTGTGAAGCCTTTTATTGCCTGTTTAATTTGAGAATAATATTGAAGTTGTGAACTATATTTAAATTGTAAGATAGATTTACAACCCAAGAAAAACGAAAAGATGTTTAAATTATGGAATTGTGATGGAAGATATTGCAGAAAATTTACCTACTAATCAAAATAAAATGGCCGAAGAGAGGAGAAAATAGATATGAACAATGCTATGCATGTGAACGGCAGCAGCTTGTACTACGCACCAACGAGACCTATTAAAAAATCAATTCTAAAGAAAGAATAAGAATCTAGACAAAGAATTCAATCTATACAAAGATAAATAATGCAGAATAAGTCAGCTTAATTCATTATACAGAGTTTTGTTCTATATATAAAGTGGCTAACTTACTTTTCTTACGAGAAAATAGACTTATAAAAACCTACTAAAATATTTCCTTTTAAGTAGAATTAATGAAAATGATATAGACTTATACTGCGCAACTAAAAAGTATTGCTCTAATACGAAGAAAAATTCTGAGCAACATTTACAATATACACTAGGCGAAGAAAGTAACATTTAAGTAGGTAAGAGATGTCTCTCCTAAAGTTGTGACATTCTTTCGTATCTCTGCATTATTTACATCACTATTGGGAAAAATGTAAGAATTCAAAATAAGTTTACCTTAACATTTCAACTTTTTATAATTTGTTCAAGGAGGTTATCTGATAATCTAAAATGATGTAAAACAAAAGGCGAAAAACAAGTAATTAATTTAAAAATAAAAATAACAAAACTCCATTCATAGGATTCATCGATTGAATATGAACCAATTAATTTTGTTAAATGTTTTTTGGAGTGTTATATACAAAAACTCATTGTAATTTAAATAGCAAATACACGGTGTCACGATATCCAACCTACACCTTTCCATACTGAATTTAGTTAATCAGATATTATTTAATAATATCAAAAAATAAGTTAAATTCACTTAAAATAATAACTGTTTTATAGAAGTAGAGATTTTATACTGTGTTCTGTCGATATAGAGGTCTTATGCCACGGTACATAAGAACACATTATATTCATAAAGCTGCAGAAAATTACGTTTTACAGAACAAAATGAGTAGTAAATGAGGGGTAAATATCCTGAGTTTAAAAAATTAGGAGAGTTTGATTAACTAAAACCAATCAATCAGTAATCAAATTAATGAAAAAATGGTTTTTCATTACTACTTGGAATTTCATTTACTACTTAATATTAACTTTATGATAACGAATATTGTAAAATCAAGTATTGTTTCGTCCTGATATTAAGGGACATAGCGTATTAATATAGGAAGTAAAATATATAAAATATTTATCCTTCTAACTTAAAAAAAATAGAAAACATTAAATGACCAGGAAGTTGTGCAAACTTATTTAACACATAATATTAGGCGCTATAATATAGATAACATAGCTAGTTTCAAGCATAGAGTTATAATTAGTAGTACTATAATAAGACATTAATAAGTTCATTAATATAGATAAACAATTATATATCTATGGTTTCAAGGGTTCGCAACTTTTACATGAAAAACCATTACAATATTATGTCAACAGGCGAGTTGAGTTGTAAAGCTTTCACTTTTATGGTGGTTAACATTATGAAGACATGTTGTCTGAAGCATAATGATAATAAAATCAAAACATCATTAAATTATTTAATGAAATTAAATGAATAATAATCATTCGTAAATATTTTTATCGATCTAAAAAGATCTCTTATTTATAAATGTTATAATAATAATATAATGTAAGCAATTAATCTAAAGTTAAGTTAGAAGAAATACGCATCAAATACATCAATATTTATTACAATAAACACGATAAACACATAGAACAGAGAAGAAAATATTTAATATCACCCAATATTGATTGACTACTTCAGACTTGCTCAAAAGATAAGCAAGTCTTATTACCTTGAATTAGTTTGTATCGAGAGATTCTTATCAAAAAGTTTCGACATAAAACAAAAAAACATTTAAAACAGACAACATGTCACAAAGAAAATTTTCTATATTATTAATTGTTTACTGTATCATATAGTACAATTAGAGACCTGTTCTTGTTACATTGATTGTTAACAAACACAAAATCAATACTTTTCATTCAGAATAACATTTCCCCCTATACATATTCATAACCATTATAGTAACATAATATTATTTCGTATATTATGTTATATTACAGTTAAATAGAAGAATTGAACAAAGCACGCAATATTTATAATAAACGAAGCGAAAGAACTATATTGCTGTTTATTTCCAAATTTATCGAATACTAGTTTACAGAATCAAAACAAAATATAAAGATAGAAAAACTATTCATTATTTACAGTTAGAGTGGTTTTGGAAACATTTTCATTGTCAAAATAATTTCATTCTGACTTTGTAATTTCTATCCGCTTATGAAATTCTGAATTGCACAGCTTTCAACAGTGAATTAATGATGATTAATTAGAAATGACACGCTTTCAGTGGCTAAAGATGATATTGATGAGATGAATTGTGACCATGTTTAATTAAGTCGGTTGAAGAAACTATAGATTTGAATATAAAGTAGAGATGAAAGTTACAAATTACATAATACTATTGTTACTGTTACATTACTGTCAATACATTTCATAATGTGAGTAACAACGGATACAACAAACATCGGTTATAAAAAGCAACATTTTACGGTTTCTTCAATCTTGTTATAATCGGATACATAGCCAACAAAGGAAATGAAGAATTATGTTTAAATTAAAATAGATTTTATCAAGAGTTGGTTACCTAGCAACATATTTTACGATTTATTGAGTTCCATTTCTATATAATAATAAACTATTATTTATAATTATAGTAATTCCGGAATTGATGTAGCAAAAAATATTATAAAAAACGGATACATGTTTTAAATAAGCTAAGATTAGCCGTTTGATTATTATGATATTATGTTGCAAAGATAAAATAAAACAAAATAAACACTCCTATACATTTTAATTAATACATCAATAATTTAAGTAAGAAAAATAATTTGACAGTTTTATGGATTTTACCCTTTAATACTGACTAACCTCATATTAGAAAAGCATTTTTGAGTACAATTTATTTATGCTACAACATTTTTTGATAAAGTTTTGTCTGTTAAAGATATGAGCTATTTTCCCTTAAATTAAAAAAAAGTCACATAATATATACCTATATTGACTAAAGATGTATCGAAACATTTAGTAACAACATCATTTTGCATCGGAAAATGCTGTCTTATTAATTCTTTCTCATTAACGCCGGTATAACTAATTTCATAGTCAACACTTAAAAAGATAAATCATAATATTATGACGGACAGTTTCAGAGGTTAGCTATAGTAATAAACATACAATAATTTTTATAGGGACTTTTAAACAGCTATTTATTTAGTCTATAGCCCTTTCTTTTATTGCATATTTATTGAATTATTATATAATACTAAAGTAAAATTAGTATATAATATTGATCATAGAGTAATTAATACATAGATATTTCACTCTTATTGATTTTATATAAATTTACATCGCGTTGTAAATTTTCGTCAATGGAAAAATCGTTTTATTTTAATAAATTTAATGTAAATGGGTAACAAAACAGTACTGTTGATATTTTTTATTAAATTGATTTTAAGAATTATTATATATGTTTATACAATTTTAACATGTATTTAACAATTACAACATTTAATTGTATGAATCTAAAACTCTTTTACTACATGAACTATTTTATTGCCGTTAGTTTTTAAAACATTATTTTGCAAAAGCTTTCCGGAAACAAGTTAGTAGTAATGCCTTGCATACAGATCAATATAAGAGTGAAATCCTATGTATTAATTACTCCATGATATTGAGTAAATAATTAAAAAAATACTAATATAACTGTTCAATACTCATCCGATGTTGAAGCAGTCTACCTATGTCATAAATTTTGATATTAGGCACATCTTTAAGAGAATGAAAGCGCGACAGTTAACACCAAACATATTATGATAAGCAAAAAGTGGGAACATTTTTATATTCATATTATGCTTCTTAAATATTACAACAACAAAAATATTATAATGTTAGTAACAAAAGTCAACAAGTTTGCTAATTACAAAATAGTATAAATTAAAAAAAATATTTAAAAGAGTAAAACAATTATAAATGTACTAAATTACACGAAAGAGGTATCAGAAGCAGATACAAAACTTTCATCCTAGTTTTAATAATTTGATATTTAAGAAAAAACATAAATATTTAACTGTAGTTTAAATAGATAGGCCATCCATGTTTGTCATGCATATAATTAATGAATCATAATGCAGGTGAAAATCCCTCAATAAAATAAATATCTACTAAAATATCTCATTTGCATTTCATAATATTATAATTATGCCAGATGTAGGACAATTATTAAAGTAGATACGATATTTAACAAAACATTTTCATAATTTATTTTATATATTAAGCTGATGAGAAATGAGCTGTTTTCAATATAAAATTGAAAGGTATTATTAAAAATAAAAAAGTAATATTTCTATACGTGGTACTATATTATTTATATATATATATAAATATATTTTTTAAATTTGATACCATATTAAATTGTAATTGTAAAAATGAACCATATAACTTAATGGTTTGAAGTTCTTATAGTTAAATTACGAAATTACGAAATAATAATTAATTACGAAATATGACGTGAACTTTTTTATTATGAAAATAAGGTAAGTTTTATCATTTTTTATGAACTTATTGTATTTATTTAAAATATATACATTTTATCTTAATTTTTTACATAATATTATATTGTTTTTTTATTATTATTAATTCATTCACTATGTTGCAGGAAAATTTAATTTTTATTATATTATAAATAATAATGTAATTAACTAAATATTTAGTTTTAGAAAATAATTCTTACAAAACAATAAATTAATAACAATATAATAACGAAAAACACGAAATACACAAGCATATAGTTAAAAAACTCATAATTTTATTAATCTTAAAAAAAACTAAATTTCTACAGAATTGACAGAATTTCCGCTATTTGAAATTCCATATTATGATAGCAATGATTTAATTTAGGAGAAAAAGTTGATTTCTGAAATTTATGTCTTTGCAAACATCGAAAATAGATTCTAGTGGTCAAAAAGGCAGATCTTATATTTCAGGACGTTTTAAACACATTCATTATGCTAGTTCAAGGTGATTCATAAATACAGATATATATTTTTTGTGTAGAATAATAAATACACACTCCCATTTTTCTAATTTTAATATCTAGCTGTATATTGAGAGATAAAGTGATTTTTAAATCCACGTTTATTGTTGGTAATATTGATTTTAATTATTGGATGAGCAACTTATTTGAATAAACCATTATATAGAATATCTATCGTTTCAAGTTAGAAGAAATGTGGAAAACATTCGACAGCTTTAATGTAAGAATATAGGAATCATGTTCTCCAGTCTGGTAAGATGATAAGAGTGTTGTATCGTTAGAATACTTTACTTCCAACGGCTCTATTGACTCGTATAATCTCCGGAAGATTATAAAATGAAAATCAGTTAAAATCCTGGCCAGAGATTTCCACAACATAAAAAAAAAAATTATGTATCATCACTAAAATCATAATACTTTCCAAGTCGAGGAAATGTATGGTATAATATTTAATAAACATTGCAGTCGATTATAGACCGAATCAATCTAAGACATAATAGAAGAACTCATAAAAAATTGATATTATGTAAATAATATATACAACACAGACATATTATGCATAAACAAAGAAATGCCAAACATCAAAGATGCCGTAGTAATTTGAATTTCACTTGGAGAAATAAATAAGAAAACAGCGTAATAAAAGTAGTTAATTTTATATTGAAAACCACAGTTGTTTAGGCTGATTAATAAAGCGATGTCACCAAATTTATTTAATTTGACCAAAATTCTTCCAAAAAGGAAAATCCGGAAAAAGCGTGGTCAATAAGGTATAATACACCTAAAAGATGATATCGTCGCTTTAGTTACGAATTTCAAACAAATTTTAGTTATTAGATTTATTCATTACTAAAGTAAAATCTCATTTTTAATCTTATATTTTTCAATATTCATTTTTTAATGGTTGTTTAAGTTTTTAATAATTTGCTTCAAAATAATTTTAAAAATATAAAAGTTTATACGCACGTATAAACGTAAATATTTTAATGATAACGATGGGAGTTCCTTAATTCCACATTTGTAAATTAGTGCCAGTTAACAAAAATATGTATACATTGGTATACTATAGCATAATAAAAATAATTTTTGAAGAAATCATAGCAATTAATGATATAATAAAAATATATTCATTATTGAAATGACATAACTTTTACAATAAATTAAACTCACCCGAGAAAAAATTCCGTTCAAAACCGAAAGTAAACAGTCATGGGATTTGAAGATTTATAAACTCAGAGTAATAATTGCAATTTATGAACTCTATGGAATAATTACAATTTATGAACTCTATGGAATAATTGTAATTTATAAACTCTATGTAAAAAATTATTAAACTTCATCTAAACTCTTTAAACTTTATATAAATATGATTTTAACTCTATTAGCACTATGCTCTTTTGGAAGTCAATTTGTGCCAGGGGTGTTAAATTCACACACCAGAATCTAATTTATACACTTCAATATTCTCTAACAACTTAACAGATTATAGAGTTTTTCATGACGATTTTTAATATATAATTTGTACACTAATCTTGGTTAGCTAGCTGTCTATTTAGAGACAAAGATGAGACAATTATACCGCATTATTTAGGAAAATTACCAGTTACGAAAATAATACGAAAAAAAACTGTTTTATGTTTTTTATCACTAATTACATTATATTAGTTGTCAGTAATTTTTTTTAAAATTTAAAGTATGTAAGATAGAAAGTGACCAATGAAAGTTTTAACCAGTAAGTTTAAATACTTTTATAACACAAACGAAATTTCAAAAGTGTATTAAAAAACTATTATAGCTCATTTTAAATAATTTCTTGGTAATTAAGTCATCAAAGTAAAGTTCTCCAAAATATCATCTAAATATACGGAGTAGAAAGTAATTTAGAGTTAAGTAGGTATATACTGAAAACCACAAAACTTGTAAATCTTGAGTAGTTAACAATAAAACACCGGTTGGGTCAGTTTGATGTGATCTACACAAACTAGGTGAAGTGAGGCACCTTATGGCGGCATCAATGTCCTCCATTTGGACCTGACAGTCCCGTCCCCTCTCCTTGGCCCGCACAGGAGCGGCACCACAACGCTGTTCAGCCAGCTCGGTGGCTCGCCGACATATATCCAGCGCTCTGCGTGCATCTCCCGAAACTGCGGCCACTTTGCGGGCCGCTAGCTCCACCGCTTTCGACTGGAGAGTGAGAGAAAGAGATCGGTAACAAATAGCATGCAGGAGGCTAGCTTTTAGCTACTCGAAACAGCCATAAATACAAATGTGATTTTTCTTATGACTATAAGGTAATAGCTACATTGAGTTTCAGATGTTCATATAATACAGTTCAAGCAATCTTCTATGCAAAAACACATATTACTTTGGAAAAAACTTTTACAACTACTTATAATATTATTATCTGATTACAAACATCTACACAATCCATTTTACAAACATACAAAGGATTAAGTAAATAGAACATATTATTATATCATATATAATTAGCTAAAGCAAGAACATAATACTTATACTTTTAGAGAGACAAAGAGAAAATACAAAATAAGATAATGATAGGCGAAGTTACTTTTCAGGTCTCGCATATCGATTTTCAGAAAATTACTTTCAACAATTAATTAGGAAATGTCTCACGAGTTGCCTATTAGTAATACTTTTTAGAATTTTGTTTCATAGGTATAGAAAAAATCGTAATAGATATGCAGGGTGGCCACTCTCACTCCGCAAGACAAACACATCAAACTCACACAATATGCAGGCGACATCACCATTGGCTCCACAGACATCCACACACGTACTCTCGAAAGCTACAACAACACCTTCCTTCCGATTTTCCACCAATATCTCACAGATCTCAACCTCCACCGTTCCATTCCCAAATGCACTAACACTCTCTTCATACCTGACACCCAACAATCCAACCACACCCCCGACATTCACATCAACAACACCCACCACATTCACATCAACCGCACCTCCGACGTGAAACGGCAATAGCACTGGAGAAGTTTCTGAGGCTCACGAACTCGAACCCTCGCAGGATAACCTCAGAGCACGTGGTTTGTCACCGCTTTGTAGCCCGCAGTAGCTTTCGCAAGATGTCCAATGTAACCTGCGACAGTATTGGGTTAGCAGCCCAACGATGCCTTGAGTTCCCCCCTGTCACTTCTGCCCCGTGGCAGTGGGAGAACAAAGGGTGGAGTGTCAACCTCCCACTGAGGGGGGGCAGCTGTTGTAGTGATACTGAAGCTGTCCGCTTGGAAGACGCGTTGGACACTATTCGTTCCCTTGGACAGTTTGACTTCACCGTTTATACGGATGGATCGGCTGAGAGTGGTGTGCGGCGTGGGGGTAGTGTTGCGGTAGTTACGAGTGTGCCAGATGAAAATCTGATTATTGTGGCAACCAATGGATCCCTAGTCACTGCGAATTCATGGCAACAAAGCTGCGGACAGGGAAGCCCTGGAGGCTGCTATCAGCCCGCGGAATGATGATGGGTCGCAAGACCCTGCCCCGGGGACTTTCAGAGTGGCCAGGTCCCTCATTAGGAGGGCAGTCGTTGACCCCAGGAAGGCCCATGAGCACACTCGCCTGGTGTTCAGCTTCACGGGGTGCCAGGAGTGTCCGGCGCACATTAGCCTGCTGCTGCGAGTGTTAGGGGTGGGGAGGCCTCCTTTGGCCGTTTTGGCGGAGGACCCCGTGGCGGTGGCCTCGTATCTGCGGGGTCTTTGGCTCATCTGACGGGGATCCCGCCTGACCTAATCCAACCCAACCCAACATCTGCAACATTTTCTCGTCCCATGTCCAATCCAGAGATATCTGAAGAAAGTTCTTCAAGCGATAATCTAAACTCATCGAACGTGCCACAGGTAGCAGCATCAAAATTGTTTCCTCGACATATATTCAAGCAACAGCACCCCAAGAAAAGTTCTCCGGGTGATGACCTATTCTTATCGGGCTTTCTCTCCGGGACGCTACTGCCAGAAAGTGAATAGACCTATGACGATGATGAGCAGTGACACTGACATTTTTGTTATACCCTAAAAACTTACTTTCCTACTCAGTCCCTTTTGAAATATTAGTAATAATTAGTATTCTATCTCATTTATCACGTGTGCTTCAATTATTAAAATTAAGGGGATATATTTTAGGGATTTAGGAATTTATAAGTTTAGGAGTTTACGGATTTAAGATTTTATAAGTTTTAGGGATATAAGAGTTTAGAGATGTAGAAGTTTAGGGATTTAGGGATTTAGGAGTTTAAGGATTTAGGAGTTTAGGGATTTAGGAGTTTAGGGTTTTAGGAGTTTAGGGATTTAGGTATTCAAGGATTTAGGAGTTTAGAGATTTAGGAGCTAAGGAATTTATGGTATTAAACGTTAGGATTTTAAGGATATTAGGATATTAAACTTTAGGAGGTTAGGGTATACAACAGTTATATTATAATTATAGTATACATATAGTTTAATTATTGTATACTTA
>JAUZND010000632.1:0-35251 GCA_034780555.1 Coelogynopora nodosa | reverse complement strand
ATTGTTAAATCCTCATAGGAATTGTTAAATCCTCATAGGAATTGTTAAATCCTCATAGGAATTGTTAAATCCTCATAGGAATTGTTAAATCCTCATAAGAATTGTTAAATCCTCATAGGAATTGTTAAATCCTCATAGGCATTGTTAAATCCTCATAGGAATTGTTAAATTATCATTAGAATTGTTATGCCATCATATAATATTAGCCTCCTGAGCCTTATTGCTTCCTGGGATATATGGTAAAAATGAGTATAGAAACACATTTTTATTAATTATTTTAATTTTAGGCATCAATATAAAATTAAGATTCGTGGTTCATGATTCTCCTTATGTGGCTTTGTGGTTTAGTATAGAAATTATTTTGGTTAAGATTTACATTTAAACAGCTAATTAATATCGGTTTATTTCGATGAAAATCTGTAATTGTGAGCTTGATGTCATTAATTTGATATCTGGGGAGGCATAGAAGAATGTTTTGTACTAAAGTTTTGTATTTACTATTAATTTAACAAACATATAATTAGTTATATTTTATTTACAGAAATGGTTAAAGATCTTTGATAGAAACGGAAGTGGAACCATCTCTCTACCAGAATATTGCAAAGCCCTTGGACTGCTGACTAAAAAAGCGTATGCTGCTCTTTTTTAATTGTCTGAACTGTTAATTTGATAAAATAGCTCCCATTATATCTTCATGTTATGTTGGCAAACACGTCGCATTTTTGTATTGTCCCTAAATGCAGAACTCAAAAAAATTTTACAAAATTTAAATCATGGTCAATGATCAAAATTAATTTTATATAAATTTAAGAATCGAAATTAACAAATTTAAACATGTAATTGTTTTCAATAAACATGATCCTTAAAACATGTTATAAAACATTAAAATAGTATGTTATAAACTTCAAAAATGGTAGCATAATTTACCTAGCGGTTGTTAGAAAAATATAGATTTTGAGAAACTAATCATCACCTCTCTAATTTGCATGTGATTAAATAAAATGAAAATAAAATAAAGTCTGCTATAATCATGAAATCAATTAAACACGTATTAGAATAAATAAATATAACTAAATTTTAAACTCTCCAATCTGTTTAATTAATCAGGCAGTCATCATTTATGTCAAAAACAAAATACAACAAATGTCCTGACATGATTGGTTGATCAAGTACGAGTATGAGTATTTGCACTAATTTGTATGATCACTACCATACAAAGTTGATGTGAGTTGATAGTGGGAGACACACTAAACAAATATAACACAAATACATTTTTTGAAAACACTTTACATGCCACGAATTGTTTATTAATCGAATAATTTCACTTTTTACATTTTAATGTGACATTATATTTAATTATTATTATGTGAGATTATTGTAATAAATTTTGTGATTGACTAAATTACGATTGGTAATGCATTATAATATACATCATAAAACCGTTTCTTTATCTTATTAAAGTTTTTGAAAACTTGTATGGTATAATTTTAGCCATCAGCCACAGTAACGTTGATTTTTATCTTGGTTCAAGGTCAATAAAACTAGCAGAAAATTGGCACATGTGTTTTAAAGTTTCGTAAACGGAGAATAATACAAATATAAGAATAATAAATGGCCTTCCCTAAAAAGGTGACACACGTGTCTGATCCAACAACAGCACGTCCGCTCTCATATCCGATTCTATAGAATCGTTTAACACAGGCTCGAAAGTTTCATGGAAAGATAGCACCGAAATGAGCTGGCAGGCTTTAGGAGGAACGTGGAACAAGAGACCACATAGCAAATCTGAGATGGATTATCGAAGCTGCTAGTGAGCGTCAAAACAACCTATTAATGTGTTTCATAAGCTACTCTTAAAGGCGCTTGATTGTGTCGATCATAGTTTACTATGGGAAACAATTCTAAAGATGGGTGCCCCAAAGCATCTCGTGTTGCTGCTACAAAGCATGTGTGAAAATCACGAATCCACCATTCGCTTGGAACAAGGAGAATATGATCGGTTCAAAAGTTAGACAAGGCTGCATTCTGTCGCCTTGCTTATTCAACCTGTATGCCGAAATGATCATGAGAAAATCTAATCCTAACCAATCAATAGGATTCAAAATCTGCGGTTTTACCATCTCCAAAATGCGCTACGCAGATGACACAACTCTCATCGCCACCTGTAAGAAAGACTTTGAAAAGATCATTAAAGCTGTAAAAAATGAAAGCAATGAATTCGATCCCCAACTCAAAGTTAGCAAGACGAAAATCATGGCTAACACGGATCTAAACGGCATCGCCATCGTCTGTGAAAGCAGACATTGCCTGCGATTTAAACTTCCTAGGATCCCTCGTCAACGGTAAAGGCGATGGAGTGAAAGAAATCGAAAGACAAATCATCATGGGGAAGTCAGCCATACTCAAGCTGCAGAACATATGGAAAGACAACCACCTTACATTGACGACTAAAACCCGACTTCTAAATACACTTGTTTTCCCCTTTGTCAACTACGCCTCCGAAACTGGACTATGCTCAAAGAAGAAAAGAAACGCTTTGACTCGTTTGAGCTTTGTTGCTGGAGGCGTCTTCTCCATATTCCATGGACTGACCACATCACTAACTCCACGGTACTCAATAAGGTTGAAATTTTGTTCACTCGGCTCCGAAATACTTTACCCAAAACTTCAATATTTTGGTCATAACGCTCTAACAGCTTAGAAAAAAATAACAATCATGACAGTTATGTCCGAGGAAGTATGTAAATAAGGAAGATGAAAATGATTAAGGAAAAGTGAACGTTCATGGATTGTTGCCAGAATTCGCAAGCAAATTGGTAGTACAAGGTAACGAAGTAATTGAATTAGATGACTAAAAAAAGTTGGTTTTAGAAATTCCAAGAAATTCCAAATGATATGTTTCGGGAATAATTTCAAAATTTTCTCGAACGAATAAACTTGTGTCCTAAGACTTTACGTTGTACTCTTTGATTATAAGTAAAAAGATTTCCTGTCATAAGTGATGGACAAAAACAGTTAATATTTTGTGAATATTTATTAGAAATAAAACAAAATAATAATAATCTGTGAGTTTTTCAGTGTCGGTAGGCTATATTATAAAATTTATTAAAATGTATTAAAATTATTTTGAATAATGCAGTGTTATTAATCGTTAAGTTAGTCGTATTCCTTTTATGTTCCGTATTTTTAAGTTCCAAATATAAATTATTTAAAACAGAGGATTCTAATTTTATATAATTAAACTTTTGATATATTTATAATAAATTCAAAGGGTTGTCGTATTAGAATGCGGAAAAAGTTCACATTACGCACCGATACACATTGTTTCATGGATTTTATTTAAATTTTTTTTTTTTTCTCTATTTACGGTAAAACATTTTAAGTGTTTCTAATTATCTTACTTGTCTTCAATTAGTTTAGTTTAATCAATTTAAAATTAAGTTCTTAATAATTATATACATTAATACTGGTATTGTTCTAAACAAACAAATATTTCAATTAAAGGAAATACTAGATATCAATATTATATGTACTAATATTATACAGTTTGATTCTTGAAATCACATGTCTTGTTTTATAGACGTCTTTACCGAAGCCAAAGTTTTGCAAAACCGGAAGAGAATCTAAATTTGAAGAAAACTAATCCAGTCAGTTCAACGGAAGTCTCACAGAATTCTTCAGCTGTCGTCTCTAAATCATTACCAGAAGTAGCAGGTAGCAACAGCACACTGCCGCGTGATGTAGCAAACAATTTCGACAATCTGCCCACTCAGGGTCGGTTCGGGGGACCAGTTTCGAGGAGTGGTCCTAGTTTAAATATTGTTGTGATTAGCCGGGATATCCCTGATTTACTGTTTCAGGAAGTGACGAGACAGGCTGCAGATGGACTCACTATGGGTCGTACTGGGCGCGAAATGGCGCGTCGTATGAAGCAGTCTCTGGATAGAAAGGATGACCGTACTTGGCACGTTATTGTAATTCTTGGTCAATATTGGGTTAGTTATTCACATGATGCCGGAGCATCTCTTCATTTTAAAATTGGCGCCCATATTTTTCTTGTTTGGAGGACTGGTTTTTCTTAATTGATTTGATTTTTTTTCGCGGCTATTCAAACTGTTAGTTTTATCAATATTTTAAAATTTAAAATTATATAACGCATTATTTATTAATTGTTTACAAGTTGCATAATGCTCAATTAAGTATTTCAGATAATAATGTATACATCCTCATAGAACATGGACACATATTGAAATCTATTTATATATAGCGGGTCAAATTGATGGATATAGGCACATGTACAAATGTAATAATTAAGTATTATAAACACTGATTTATGTATATAATATTTTTTTTAAATATATAATTAATATTAGCGGTACGCAATATATATATATATATATCTATCTATCATAAAATTACTTTTGAAATGTTTTGCATTTGTACATTACATTTAAATATATCATAAAAATATTAATTTATTCATGATTATTATGTCTATTAAAAGTTTTACATATTTAGTGTACCTAAACAATATTTTGCATTGTATCCGCCCAACCACGCAGAAAATGTAATTAGCTAGCATATTTTGTGGATAAACACTAACCATGTCACAACCAAATTTTAACAGAATCTGACTTACATCGAAGTTTTCATCTCAAAATTCACAATATTTTAATTTATTTTTCGTGTGAAAAATGTCATAATTTATATTTATGTCTAAATTAACTTGAACAGCTATTTAAATAAATGATGTTTCTAAAAAAATACAACAATTGCAAATATGTTTCAATAGAATATTTAAGGCATCCAACTATATTATGCCAATTGTAAACCAAAAATTTAGTTATCTAAAACTATTATTTTTTCTATTTTATTTATTGATGAGGGGCCGCAACACAGTATTGGTCAGGGATATATATATATATATAAGCTTATACGTGTATGATGGAGTAGGCTACGATATGAATTTAACATGGTTGAATGTGTAGACATTTTTTACCGCAATTATTATCTCTATAGTATCTATCAAACCGCCTAAAATTGACTAAAAAGAGTTACGTTTACACTCAACACTGACTATATTCATGAATACTAACCGAAATAGTTAGTGTATCCCAAATAGGTTACGTCGAATATACTAAATGTATAACAAATTTTATATTCAAACTCGGAAGTAAACTAAGAGCGATTAAAAAGTTTATTCAACATAATAATCATATAGATATGTTGCTATACACCAATCTGTATAAACGGATGCCATAAATGAGCAGACTATTTTTATTATTATTATTATTTACATTATTTTTTGCTTTTTGTAGATGATTAAACATCACTATCTGATTTCCATCAGAGTAATGTATTATACTAAGACGTCATATTAACTTTTTTCATTCTAGGGAAGAAGAATGATTAATATAATTATATCAGTGTAGAATGATATCAACTTAAGACTAAAATAAGATAAAATGATGAATATTATGTTTATACAACTACCGAATGAAATTATCAATACAAAGTGATCAACTGATCGGTAAAGTGCATTATAGCCAATAATATAGTATCAACAACAACTCTAAATAACTTAAATGATATTACTTTAACCTAATATTGGTAATGAAATTATAGCAGCTAGTTCATCATTCAGGTTAAATCCTTGAATATTGTTAAGAATCTCTATGTGACATACCTTGAGTTTCACATATATATTAATCAATAGATACGTTTATTCACATGCTATTCTATCTTAAAACAGTTTAGTTGTTTATAGTAGTAGGAGAGATTTCGACTCTGAGTCACAACCCATTGCCCTCCCCTACACCCTTACCCACTAAATCCCTCCCCAAATTTTATTTTTTGGTTCATATGATTCCCAATATGCCATTTTCAACCAAGTAAATTCAATTTTTATATAATAAATGAAAAAATTTTGTGTAACATTCTTATAATGCTATTTCATCTACCATAATGTTATGTCTCACTTTAATAAAGCAAAATGAAATTGTATTCATGAAATTTGTGTTCTATTTACTTGAAAAATATATATTTGGTTTTAAATTATATGAACAATATATAATTTTATCAAATAATGATTATAATTTATAGAACATTCAGGTTTAAATTAATATCCAGAAATCAGGGAATTCATTGTCATAATGAATTACAGTGTCATTATAATACTTAGTCATAATTCACAACATGTACAGTTTATACAATATAACAGTGGACAAACAAGGCAGCCATTCACCGCAAGAGCTGAATATAAAATGAAATGTAACTTCAGAATTTATTTTCTATTCCTTCACAATAAATTGTAAAATGTACGAATATATTCTTCATTCATTATTAAAAGCTTAATCACAAAACTATTTTCTGAAATATCTTGCTACGTTAGATTTAATATATATTTTCCTTGTGTATATTAGATTTTGTAATATTCATTTGTTTATATTGCACTAATTTTAATTTTTTCAAATCGGAGCATTATTATTGAAGATATAGGCAAAACACGTATTTAGCTCTCCTTTTGCGCCACTGGACCATGTTTGAAAAGAATTTTCGATATATTAACTAATATATAAAAATGTACCATGGTCACTAACCTATTGAGTTATGTAACAATTGTGTAAATTGTATCATTAAAAAAGATAGAGACAAAAAACTTTTATCTTGGATTACTTTTGCGCCGCTGGACAATATAGGAAATTTAATTATAAATAATGATTACTCTATTAGATGCAAAAAATAGTAGAGAAGAGAGTGCACGAATACGGCCGCTCAAGATCAAAGCTGGAAGTGGAGAGGAGAGTGCACGAATGCGGCCGCTCAAGATCAGAGCTGGAAGTGGAGAGGAGAGTGCACGAATGCGGCCGCTCAAGATCAGAATTGGAAGTGGAGAAGAGAGTGCACGAATGCGGCCGCTCAAGATCAGAGCTGGAAGTGGAGAAGAGAGTGCACGAATAGTGTCGCTCAAGATAAGAGCTGGAAATGGAGAGGAGAGCGCACAAATACGGTCGCTCAAGATCAAAACTGGAAGTGGAGAGGAAAGCGCACGAATACGGCCGCTCAAGATCAGAGCTGGAAGTGGAGAGGAGAGTGCACGAATACGGCCGCTCAAGATCAGAACTGGAAGTATTATTACCTTATTTCTAATCAACTCTTACATTGCAAAATTGAACTTAGAATCATTGATTTACTCGTAAAAAAACCTTGACACAGAGAGTAATAACAACGGAAAATAAAATGGGGGCGCTGTAGGTGTGTGGATGGGGTAGTTTTTGCATTGCTTGGAAAATGTACATTTCAAGGTAGCAAGAACAATCATCAGTATAAAACAAACACCTCGATTTGTGCAAGAAAAATAGTAATGTATGTACTAATGATATCATATGTACTACACCTTCACAATAAAAAACGTGTGTCAAATTAATCCTAATAAGTAAAATATGGAACTTATTTTCTGAAATCAATGTTTCTTTTTAATATTTTATTAATAGCAATACTTGCTAAATTATTACACGTAAAAACATAATATGGTCTCCTCAACATTTATCTATGAATAATAATAATAATAATCGTAACATTTTCGGAGTATAAGAAATTGTTAGAAAGAATTGTTTAATAAATTACATTTAATATACTGAAAAGTTATTTTGATGGTATACATTATATTTAATGACTATTCAAACGATTTAATGATATGTAAATTAACCATTTCATAATATTCTTATTTTTTTTTAAGTAAAAAAGTTTTTCAAAAATGATATATTGCATTCTTAACATATTCCCATTTGAATGAATATCTTGGAAAGATATTTTTGAATTTTTATTGAATAAAAATTGCAAATTTTAAATTCTATTTATTTCCTTATTACTATTTTTTAGATTATAACGCCAATTGTATTGCGCATCAACATATTGATTGATTTGGCATCAATAAATTGCCTCATTTTAAAATTAAATAAACATTTCTTACTGAGAAACAATTTCGTATGGCAAGTATCTATATATAAAATATGTAAATTATATTAGAAATTATTTGCAAATGGGTTAAGAAAGTTGTCTACCCCGCAGGCGCTAATTATCAGAGTCTCTAAACATTTTCTCAATTATATATTTCCGATTGGATTTTTAATTACATTTATTATTTCCATCACCTCGCTTATAAATGTCAAATTTCATCATTTAAAAGAAGGGTAATTAATGTAATGATTTCATGGGGTTCCCAATAAAGTATTCCCGTGAAGGATTTTTTCATTGAAAAAATACTGATGGCATTCTGGGACCCGTTAATATTAGGCCTATCATAACTTCAAGGTTTGTTATGGCAGAATTCAATCGTGTGTATTTACTATTATTTAATGTTAAAAAATGGAACATTAAATAATGCATTATAAATATCTTTGTAAAGTTAATTTTAGAGGTATCACGAAAAACTATGAAAAAACCTTAAAAACGCTAATCAATTGTATTTTTTTAAAATAATAATTTATAAAGTAAAAATCGTTTAATGTAACTTATTTAGACGATTATTTGATTCAGCCATCCAGTTATATGTAATACAGTATAAGAAAGCTTTGATACAATAACAGCTTACCACGGAGTCTTTCCATTATATCTTCCTTCAATCTAGATCAATTGCGGATTTTGGAAGGAGTTGACCCGACTCTAAAATCCTGCGACTCCTTCAATGATATCATAGCCAGCCACACAGACATGCAGCACTTTTGTCAAACTTCAACAACTTTCCCGTTAAAATTTAAAGATGTATGACACAACATTTGCAATTTTTTTTATTTGCAGTCAATTTGCATGCGACTCGCATTATGCACCTTTGTAATGTTTACACCTCCCCTAAAGTCAAAATGATGTATCCGCCCCTGCAGAGTATAACCGGTTTAAATTTTACTTGTATACTATAACAAGGACAGATCCACGTATGGCATATAAAGGAGAACGTGGCCCTATTGAAAATGAAAGGCGAGTAAAGGAAATAGGGTTTCGCGTTGGAAAATATTAATGCTGCGCCTAAAAGAGCGCTTAATAGGTAGAAAATTTGGCGCTTAACGCCTAAAAAACGTCATATAGCTTCTGCCCCCTTTAAGCTAATTGCTAGATTCGCCCCATTGCTTTGTGTGTAATTAACACATATAACTTTCTTATTGATATTATGTTCACATGAAATAGCTATGAAATGGTATCTATATATTATAAATTATGTTGTACTGCCGAGCCTCATTTACTATAATTCTAATAATGATAATAACAATATTGAGTGAGAAACTAAATTTACCGATTTTGTCAATTTTCATTAAACTAGTCTGTTTTTGTTGTTAGGTTTCAGTTTTTCTAATATATATAATCATTTAAAAGTAAGTTATTTACATATGTTCCACCATTTTAAAAACTGAATACTTTTTACTAGATTTCGCAGATAAATATGGTTATCAAAATATGCGTAATTATGTGAAATCTTTTACATTTCATTTACAATGTTTCTAAATGGTCTAAATACTATATACGATTTTTTTGTCAAGTTTAAAAGTTTGAATAAAACATATTTTGAAATATTTCCAATAAATTATAATAACTTTAATAGAAATCTGTGAACAGATTACCGACATTTAAATATATGTACATTACAAGATTCAGTGTATAGATTGAATGAAATAGATAATTACAGAATCTTTTAATTCCATGACGTAACCTATTATTTAACATTTAATGTATACTAGCTACCCGTCAATCATTTCTTTCGGCCTTTATATTTTACTAATTATAGCTGAATTGACAAAAAATATCATTTTTAATAAAGGCGAATTTGTTTCAATCTGTTTTCACCAAGAAAGTACATTTTAATAAAATTGTGAATCTTCTTTACAATCCTGCATTCCGTTGAATATGTGAGCATTACAGTAAACACAATATAATAGGTAAACAGTCCCTCATTGTCTAGCGTGTTCTCTTTTTGCTTTGAAAATAATATATAAACTATCATTTAAATATTAAAAATATATTAACAAATATTTTCAAGTGTTCAGAAATATATTATCGTTTATAATATTATTGTTTTGTTTGACATTATAGATTGAATTACAGCATATGATGTTATGTTATGTCAATAATTACTGAGAGGTCTATATAAAATATATTGCGGAAATTATGAAGTCTCAAATCGGTACATATAATGTGTTGATATATAAAAGAACCAACAGTTACTTTGAAAATATTTAAATGGAGCAATATTTAGGAATTTTTATAACATTTCTAACATCATGGGAGAATTAAATTAAGAATAAATAAGAAAAAATAAGCAGAAACATTTTATAAAACATAAATTTTAATAAATTTCAAGGAATATTCACGTTTTTTGCATGATATTTTTTAATAGCTTTAATGTGGCGACACTACATGCTAAATTTACGAAAATAAGCACGAAAAATATGTATATATACATTTTATCTGGATTTTAAAAAAAACATGCCCCGTTTTCATTAGAGATATATATGACTGTTATATAATAATAATAAAATTCTGCGATAAAACCAGTGCCATGAAATTGATATACAAAAACATATTTTAAATATATGTGTGTCTCTATAAGGTGTTTTAACTCATTATGCAGACTCAAAATAATTTCGGTTACTTCATTTCGACATTTCATATATAATAACTTCTTTACCTTTTTTATTGAAAAAATACAAAACAACACTTCCTCTTACCTTTGTTAAAGGTTAACAATGTTATCTTATTTATTTTTCTGAATGTGTTTGCCTACACTGGTAATATTATGTGTATTTCGAAAGTTCTTATAAAGCTATTCATATATTCTTATTATAATATATTAAACAATAATTTGTATCGTTTAGATTAATTATTATAACACGAAGCATCATTGACAAATGTAACAATGACAAAATAATATATTATTGATTTAGTACAGCATAATTGGCATGAACATCAATATTGAAAAATATAAGGTGAAATGATTACAACTTCGGTCTTCAAAATTACGTTATAATAGTAAATGATTACATTCAATTCCATTTCTTAAACAACGCCACAAAACAAATTAGAATTTAAAATATTAAGGGCACATCCGAAAATATCAAACAACTGCTAAATAATATACAAAATGCTATAATCATATTAATATGATTTGAAGGAAGAACAACATTCAAGACCGAACTACCATAGAAAGGTCAAATAAAATAAATGTATAATCATCAAACCACAAATAAAAATTCTTTTAAATTTAAAACTGTTATACTATATAAAACGGGCCTGGAATTATAAGATGGCAAATCAACTTGTGGATTTAAAAGAAAACCTATGAAATCCAAAAATCAGAAACATAATTTAAGACATACTTACATGTGATATTTCTGTCGACAGCTTATTTTCAGATCAATGTATACATGTTGTAGTACGCTCATTTGCTCAAATATTATCATTTGCTGGTCTGTTGTTCTGAATTAGGGGCGGATGCAGGAATTTATTTTAGTGGGTCCCACACTTAAAAAACGGAAGTTTTTAACCGCAAAACTTTAGTTTCTCTATAGTCATACGTTAAGCATACTAAAAATGGAACCATAAATAATTCGCCGCTGTGCATTTGAATAAATATTTTGAGTTCTATAATAGACCTAAATAGTGCAAATTCTTCCGCGTATTTTTATTACTTGTGTAATTAAAGTTCGTATACTGTGTAATATATTATTTAATATTTCCCAGATTTTAAAAAGAGATACGTTATTTGACACGTCCTGTATTATTTATTGTTTTTTATGTTAAACAATTAAAAGTTTGAATTTACGAAAGGTTTGCAAAATTATGCAGTATTATCGAGTTACCTTGTTATCTGATTTATTTCAATACTGTTAGAAATTGCAAACTCATGGAATATTTGCTTCTCTATTTCTTACTTCAATGTTAATCAATTAACAAGTAAATGAATTCAGTGAAAAATCAATCAGCTGGTAAATCAATCAGAGAGTTAAATCAATAAGTAGGTAATCAATCGAAGGTAAATCAATAAGTGGGTAATTAATCAGAGGTAAATCAATTAGTGGGTGATATATTAGAGGTAAATTCATGTGGGTAATAAATCAGAGGTAAATCAATCAGAAGTATCAATAATATATTAGAGGTAAACCAATAATTGGGTAATCAATCAGAGGTAAATCAATAAGTGGACTATCATTCATCTAGTAAATCAATAAATGGGTTTTCATTCATCTATAAATCAATCAACGGATAATCAGTCAGCTGGTAAGTCAAACAGTGGGCAAATAATCAGAAATATAAAGATAATCAAAATAGTGGAAATATAGTACAGGTAATATACATATAATAAATTTAATAAACTATTGATATAACATTTGTATGTATGTATGTATGTATATATGTATCTGAATATTTTGAGTACATACGTCATAGGCCGAGGGTACATGGTGCATAATACTTTTGTTTAGCCTTCTGTCTTGATAAAAATTGATTGTTTTTTCATAATTTTAATTTTAATAATTTTAATATTTGAAATTTTTAAACATTTCTTAAACTCTGTTTCCTTTATGATCAATACTGTTGAGAACAATATGCAAAGTTTACATATATGACTAAATTTATTTAAGAATACTATCAAATGTATTTTTTATTTATTTTTATTTCATTAATTAATTAAGCTGATTTTTTAAGCATATTTTATTAAAATGAATTTCTTAATTATTTCTACTAAACTAATTGATTACTAGATTAATATATTTATAAATGCAGACGAAAGTTGCTCCTATATAGTCGTTAATATTAAGTCCCATAAATATAATTTGATTTTGCATAATAAAAAAGGGAGCAGAGCACCTTTGTTAGCGTTTTGTATTTCGCTTTTTATAAATATGGCTGGAACATTTAATATTAAGGAAATGTCCTATTTCCGGGTCTGTTGATACAAATCCACTTTATCTATTATTGTCACCCAGATATCACTAATGGTAAAAAAAACTGACTTAACAATCAGTATCCATGAGCTCGAAACTAATGTTAAATTTTCTAGACATATTTACATAACGTTATTCAATAGCATACAAATATTTAGTCGTTATTTTCTAGTATAATGTAATTTTTAAAATTTACAAAGTGAAGAATAATTGTCTGAATTTTGTGCAAATAAAACCGTTAACAGGACCATGAAGTCGACGCTGAAGTTACCAGATAAGATAACTACTCTGTAAACAGGTAGCGTGTTTATATAGAATAAAAACATTAAAAATTATACAGAGTGTGTCCCGAAAGTCAAGTTTTTTTTACTTGTTTCTGTTTGAAGCATATAATTATACGTCGTAAACGTTCACTGTAATCAATTTAAATATTATTTATGACAACCAGAAGTAAAGTCAAAAATCATAACTGAAATCTATTATACTAAATCCAGAATAACAAATAAATGGCCGAAATCTACAGTGATGCCATTAAACGGACATAGTCTGGTATATTTCTTTAAAAGAAATATACTCGTATAAAGTTTTAGATTAATGTTGGTAATTTTAAATATCTACCTTTTGTTTTTGTTTTTATAAACTTATCCATTAGTTTTATAATTTATTTCTGTTGAAAGTTATAAAAAAAAAATTAGAATAAACATTTCCTAATAATACTATGGGATGTGACTTAATGGACAAACGATATGTATATATATATACACACGAACACGATATATGCACACACGAACACGATATGCACACACGAACACGATATATGCACACACGAACACGATATATATATATATATATGAATTATAATATTATATAAATGATTAATAATAAAAAATTAAAAAGTCATTTTGAATAGTTCATTATTTTAAATTGTTCAATACTTTTATTTTAATATTTTTGGGTGGTATCCATATATATATATATATATATATTTTTTTTTTGTAGTACATCATACAGGGCCATTTTCTGGCATTATCGTATGGCATTCTGAACAAACCCAGAAGAGTTGTTATACACTCGACAGACACAGCGGTCTGCCAGGGAGAGATAAGGTACACTGCTGGGATTCGAATAGCTACCTTCACACTAAATCACCAGCGCCTTAACCGACTGGGCTATCTCACCCCCTTAAAGTAAAACTATATAAAAGTCAATTAATTTATAAATTTAAAGGATTCTATTTTTTAAATTTTGGTCTCAATTTTTATGTATATATGCATGATACTATATATTTTTCTAGCAAAACATGTATAGGTTAAATTTATTAGTATTTTTTTACCAACTATTATTATATGAATTATATATATTGTAATAGTAAATAATATTTTCTGTTATATGTATAAATCTGTTATGTATACAAAATATATGATAGTTTTACTACTTTTTTTATATAAATCATGTACTTCAATAATATTAATAATAAGTAACGCTATTGAAACTTTTTCAGGGTATTTTTGCATACTTTACTCATTTTAAGTTTTAATTATCGTATAATTTTAAAAATAATATTTAAATATATATGTTGGTTCAAAGTATTTTATTTTTAATTAATCAAGAATAAATAATAAAATAAATAATTATCAAAACATATTCAACCAAATAACAACTAATACTCTAAAAAATAGTGAAAAGAGTCTTTTTAGATAGTTACATTGTTACAAATATTTTGTCATAATATGGTATATATTCCTTACAATTGAGATTAATAAAGCACATGTGGTTGTCCAATGATAGATTTAACATACAAAAATACGAAATGTAGCATTATTTACAATGTTTTCTATATATTTTTCGTTGACATTTTTTGAAATTATGTTATGAAGAGCATGTAATATAACATTTTAAATAATAAATTACGGAACAAATATTATGTATATAACAATATTTAAAAAAATTAACCTCTAAAGATTTAAACATAATATCCTTTTTGAAATCATTCTTACATTGAGCAATGTTAAAAAATGCATATTTCAATAAAATAATATATAGTTACTGTTAAAGCAAACAAAAACAAATATATATATATATGTTAAAAGTATTTATGCATTGACTAAAATATACTATTTATACATTTGCAGAAGAATTTGAAAACATGGAAAACTTACATTGAAAAATTGTATACAGTTTAATATATATATACATTTTAATGATTTATCAAAGATTCTTTTTTTATTCTCCGAGAGTCTAATTCTTTTTCAGTTTCATGAAATTCATTCTTTTCTGTATTGTGTTTTATGTTTTGTGTTTTGTGCATATATGTATAGGTGTGTGTTCAGTTGGTCCTTGTTGTTTATATTGACACTTTGGTTTCGTCAATCTTGAGTGTTAAATTAAATTTAAGTTGAGATTTACATCATATATTGTTAGTTGTAGTCAATATATATTTCAAACACCAAGTTGAGCCATCAGGGTTGTACTCGTTTAATGTGATATGCCCCTTAATTTATTAATTTATTTATTTAATCACGGTATTTTACAAATGTTTATTGAAACCCACCGCATTTGTATAATACGACACATGCGTCACAATTGTATAATACAACACATGCGTGACATTTGGATAATACGACACATACATCGCATTTGCATAATACGACACATGCATAACATTTGTATAATACGGCACATGCGTGACATTTAGATAAAACAACACACGTCACATTTGTATAATACGACACACATGTCACATTTGTGTAGTACGACACATACAATGTGCGTCATATTTGCATATTACGACACATACGTCACATTTGCATAATACGACACATACGTCACATTTGTATAATACGACGCATGCATAACATTTGCATAATACGACACACATGTCACATTTGTGTAGTACGACACATACATTGTACGTCATATTTGCATAATACGACACATGCGTGACATTTGAATAATACAACACGCGTCTCATTTGGAAATACGAAACTGCTTTGAACCTTTTATAATAACTGTATTAATTCTTTCAATATACAACACTTTATCTCTTGGCCATTATAGAAACTTCTTTAACTAAACTCTGGCCATCCTGTAATATTAATACTTCTTGTTCTATCATAACAGTTGTATACTAGCATCTTAATATGCTAGCCATTCTCATTAACAGATATACTGTTACTAGGTGTAGTAGAATCTGTAAAACTGGACATTCCATCTTATGTCCACCCAATCTTTTTTATAAATAATGATTTTTTTTCTCTTTTTTGATGTTATTTGCCACAGTGGCTCATCTATGTCAAATGGTCATTATGTTGCGTATACCAAATACAACACTGATTGGTATAAATGTAATGATAGCCTTATTTCTAAATTTAATTTTAATATTTTTATAAACTCGCATGAGGCCTATATATGCTTTTTTACCATCCTGATCAGTAGTTATAGAATAAGAGAAGTGTGACTGTAGCGCGCTTTCAATCCGATTGAATACACCGCTGAGGGTTCTGAGTCCCGCACCTTATTAATTTTCTACTGTATCTCTTTAAAGACTGTTTCTATTTTTGGGTCGTTTTGGTTTTGTGTCCAAGATGATGGCTTTAGTTAACACATAACCACTACAGGCATGACTTAACATCCTCTCATTTCATAAGCCTATATTATAAGTACAAGTATAACTTGGTGGAATTCTTTCAAAATTCTTTCACTTTTGGCATTGGTCTCTTTTTGGCTGGTTTTAGAGAGTTTTTCTAGGAAGTTATACTCTTGTTTTTTCTAGTTATAGAATTTTCCTTTCTTTGCATTTTGTGTAGATTTTTTGTCGGTTTTCTTTGTTATATAGTTACCTTTTATTTTGATTTATTTTGATTTTTTCTGTTTTATCACTTTTCTTTCTACTTGGTGAGCTGATTTAGTCTGATAGTTCTAATCAATTATATACGTCTTATTTTGATAATAAAACACACGTCACATTTTAATAATATATATATATTTGAAATTTAATATTTTACAATATATTTAATTTGTATAATACAAAAGTTAAATCCATTCATGTTTTAATAGAATATAATATATTGTAGTTTCGTTCATATATTTAGCATAATATATAATAATAATAATATGGAAATAAAAATGTGATGTTAACGAAAATTAAAAGTTTCTACAAAATAAATATATATTGTTACGCTAAAAATGTTTTTGAAACTATTAAAACTTTATTAAACACGGTAAGAGTTTTATCTAAAAGTGTGTTAATGGCGATAAACACTTTATTATCGGTTCTGTGTTTATTGAACGAAACTATAATATAAACCGGGTAAAATGAAATAAAAAATAATATAATCTTTCAAAATTCCAGGTCTTTAACCTAAATTTTACAATATATAAATAATATTTTATACCATTGTAAATGCAAAAAAATGTCCCATTCATATTTGTCAAGTAATTGAAATAATAAATATGATTATATACTTCTTATGGTACGACCGGGTATACAGTCAATGAAAAACATTATATAATTGTTGAAAATACAAACGGTATCTCTAATTATTAAAAAACAACTAGGATTTAACAAGAATTTTTTCAATATAAAAAAAATTATCAATTCAGAAAAAATATACTTATTTTACAAAAACAATATGCTAATGGAGTAGTATATACAGCGCTTTCATTATAATTGACCTGAATTGATCTTAATTTTGTGGAAGTATTTTATTGTTGTAAATAATAAAGATCTGATGATGTATATTGACGGCTTCTGGGAGGTTTTGTGGAGACGTTTCATTACTGACTACAAATGTAAACATCAATTTGCTTTGAAAGATATTTTATTGAAAACACATTGTAATATCAATTTGTCTTAAAACGTCAAAAAATAGATAAACAATTTGTTTCTAAATACTGATTGAAATAAATAATAACATTACATTTCAGAACTTTCGTAGCCAAGAAAATTACATAACAATGGAAGATAAAAAAAGTAAACTTTCGGTTAAATTCTTTGTCTAATATCTGTTTCGCTATTTATGACCCACATATGCTGCTATAACTATGTATTTATTTAGTTATATTTATATAGTTCATGTAAACTTTTCAAATAAAAAGTGACCTTTTTAATATATATATGTATAGAGATATTTGTAATAATATTAACTACATTTTAAATAGCCTATATCTTATATAAATATAATAAATAACAAATATAACAAAAAATTAATAAAAATATATGATAAAAAAACATAATAAAAAATAACAAACACATATTTTTTCAATTAATTTCTATAATTAAAATCAAAATTTAATTTAATCTGCGTATGTAGAGGCCGATTCAAATTTTGAAAGTGTTTTACAAATGACTTCGATAATCGTAATAAATAGCCAAATTTGAGTATTATATTTTTCAAATATGGATTTTTTTCTGAATAAATGAATTATAATGTATATTTTACTAGTTGTCATATTTTTCATATTTTACTTTCGTTATTTTGAAGTAACAATATTTTTTTAATAACAATTCTATTTTTTTATAGATTGAAATTTTTTACTGAACTAGCATCACTGAATTATTCCGTTATAAATATTTTCCTTCGTCGCATAAGCTACAGCGAAGTTTTTTACATAATTCTTGTTGATCATATTTAATTATTTTTCTTTTGATGAGTATAATTTATCAATTTTGTATCTAATGAAAATTGATGACTTGCTAATCGCCTTGGCATAGCTCGCTCAACAACAAATTGAAGTTTACATGACAGGAAGTGGTACTGATAGTCTGGGACAGTTCTAAATAATTTAGTTGCAAGGACAAGGTAAGTATACTTAAGTATATAGTTTAATATATATATATATATATAGCTTTAATAAAATTATATACTTATTATTTTATTAAAATTGTTGTTTATTTAAAGATATTGTGGTTCCCGATTATGGCCATAATAATTATTATTTGATTTAATAACTATATGTTTGGTTGAATGCTGCGCAATCAGAGTCTCAGTGTAAGTCGACCGTTTAAGCCGGCTGGTCCTGGAGTAACTGTGAAGAATACCTTGGGTCAACGACTTCCTTTTTTGGTAGCGTTCTAAAAGACACCGGGACAGGATCTTGCGACGCATAATAGTTCAGCGATACGATTGCGGCCTATCAACCGGGCCTCCCTTTTCAGCAGCTTAATTACCATGAATATCACAGTGACTAGGGATCAACTGGAAGACCACAGCGATATTAACCCGCATCAAAGAAGATCACACTGAACCCATACTTGGGTTACAGTAAAACATCCCACTGTTCAAATCAGCCAATGCGGAGAACTTACTATTAGAGTAGATCATATAATGTCCACAACAACTTGCGGTCGCAAGCCAAGTCACCGCTAATCCCAGGGCGCCCACCTCCTTCTCGAAGGACAAAGTGAACTCCACACCCTTAAACCGCCGGGTTGCTCCAATAGTCAGATTATAACCTAACCCTCTCGTAATGACCGCAGCATTACCCTCGGACCGCACAACTCTCTCAACTGATCGATCCTTATTAATGGTGAAATAAAACTGTGCAAGAGAACAAATAGTTGTCCAAGGCATCTTCACTACAACAGTTCAAAGATCAAATAGAGGTTCATATTCCATCCTTTATATATTCTCCCACTGCTACGGTGCAAAAGTGACTGAATAGGTGTGGATGTAGGTAAGGGTGCAGGTGTCGATGCCGAAATGGATGCAGTTGTAGATGCAGGTGTGAGTGCAGGTGCATGTGTAGGTGCAGATATAGTCGTAGATGTAGAAGCAATGCAGATGCAGATGCAGGTGCAGATGCAGGTGCAGATGTAGGTGTAGATGTAGGTGTAGATGTAGGTGTAGATGTAGGTGTAGATTTCTGGTTTAGCACGAAACCTATACATACTGTATTTGATAAGTGTCTCTCCAAATAATATTTTTACAATTTAAATAAATAATCAATGCTACTCAAATCACAATATTTTACCAGCAAATAAGATAATGTTTTGATTAAAAAAACAAATTATTCTTTAAAAATATTATGCAAGAAACAAAGCAAGTAAGTGTATCCTGTAATTAAAGTTTATTTGATTATTTTTGTGCTGTAATTATAAGAATAATAACGCTCTCCTTATTTTTAATTAGTGAAATTATATCCTCAGTACGATGCCAGTTAAATCAAAGTCAGAAAAGGTTTGAAAAATTAGACAGCATAAGAATTCTTTGAATAAAGGCCGCAACTGCTAAAAAAATCTTTACGTTTGTTTAACTAATTAAATCGCTTTCTACAATGTTATTTTTAGCTAAATTTACCGCCAACAAATATACACATATTTTCACTATCTATAAATGACTTACTTGTATATTGGTATGTTAAAAGTTAAATATATGATTTTTCAAAATAAATTTTATATTATTATTCAGAAATTTGTTTATTCGTTACCATTAATTATTCCTGCCATTTGAATTGCATCATAAATAAATAATTTCTTATTCCGTTTGAACTTGTGTTTTTGAATTTGTATATTTCAGAAAATGTTTGGTGATAATAATTTTAATAATTATAATAGAAATGATATAGGCGCTATATAATTTAACTATAGTTTAACAAAATAGTAATCCTGAGTCAAAATTAAAAAAAACTATAACGATAAAAATTGCAAATATTTAATAAAACAAGTACAAGTATTGAGCGCGAAAGCCCTACATATGTGGTGTAATTTTAACGTAACGTAAAAGTTTAACACTTATTTAACACGAATAAACAACTCTAAAACCAAGGTTACACTTCATATAGTTAATGAAACAACTAACTGTATTTCATTATCCATTTTTATATAATATTAAGCACTTATCAAAAAAAGATGTATACATTTTAAATAATAACAATAGTTCTAGAGATAATAGTATAATAATTAATAGTCTTATTAAATTAGTAGTGAAGGCAGTTTAATAAAAATATACAAAAATTACATCTTATTATTTTAAGAATTTATAATCTGATAAAAACATACTCTAAAACTTATCATATTTTAGAATAGGCAAAGGACCCCCCCGTGATGATATGCCAACAATTAATCGGTATCGTGGATGGATATCTCCATGTTCTACATTTGTATAAAAATTACATTGTGCTACTTTTATGTATAATATCTATCTATAGTTATCGACCTACTTATCCATATTGCATATTGATTTTTGTGATTTGTAAAATTATATTTTTTTAAACAATTGATATTTAATCACTTTGTTTGAATTTAAAATATTTTCACATATTTGAAATATTAGTCCATAAATGTATAATTGTTTTATTCATTTTATTGTGTTTAAGAAATTTATCTGAAATATATATACACAATTGAAGTTTAAACTATTTGATTTATTATTATTTTATAATATTAATTATGAAACTTCGTGATGCCCACAATAACATACTTAAAAAACATACTATATTTTATATAAATTATTAATCAATCGTAAATTGAACGAACGTATTCTTTGTTATTATATAGAATAGGTAGTTACTAAACCGCTTATGTTTAAGTATAAAAAAAATCAATAATGAATTTGTGCCAATGAAGTTATTTTATATTTGACAAAATCGCAGATGTAGAGTGATTGAAACTTTGAAATGATTTTAATATCGTAAATAAATTGACAACAATTTTATTCAATTTAACCAAATTATTTGCAAACAAAACATACTATTTCTCAGTAAATATATATAAATACATTTATATTAACTTTTTCTCATGGGGCGATGTATAAAACAGAAACTGGTGCAAAAAACAATCAGTAAAATTAAAATAAACTTTTTAAGATCTGGCAGTCAGTCTCCACTATATCCAAACCAGACGGCAGATTTCTACAAACTTAATAAGTATGACCTCCAATCGTCCAATCGAGTCGATCCACGATAAATTAAATTCAGTTTTCCTTGTGTCGATCTCGATATTATATAAAACCATGCTTTTTTGTTATAGCCTGTGGCTTCGACTAAGATAAGTTGTACAGTAATTTTCTTTCGTCAGGAAGAGTAGATTTTTCATATCGTTTTATTGGAACATCGTGAATATATAAATTTGGTTTAGTATTATATATTTTTTCATATAACTAATAACTTTGACATTTCAAATTCTTTATTAAATTACAACATATCGCTGCTAAAAGGTCTAAGTGGCCTAAGCGCCATTTTTCGAAAATTGTTTTTTTTTCATAATTATTATCAATTTTATATGGTGTAACGTGTGTCCAAGTTTTGGAGCGATATCTTTTTTTCTATAAACAGGTTGAACCCCTACCAGGACTATTTGTTGTAAGCGACAGTAGTTTTGTTGTATATGCGACATTATGGAAGAATAGAATACAAAGTATATTTGTTGTAAGCCCTATTATTTTGGAATTGATACGACAATTGTATTTTTTATAACTTAAAAATAGAAATCTAAATGTTCAAAATTAAAGTAGTTTTTTGCTTCTCCTGAACAAAATTGAAATGGCTCTTAGGCCACTTGGACCTTGTAGCAGCAATATTATAAAAAAATCCATGCTTGTAAAAAATAATACTTCGTGAAAATTTCTATATATTTTTATACACATCTATATATTTATATGTATTACAAATGTTTAATTTATATATTGACCCGTGTTTTTGTTGATGAATATATAAATTGAACTTTTTTAGTATCAATTCCACCATAATAATTCGACCATTAGCAGACAGTGTAACTGATATTTCTCAAAAGAATACAACTTTATCTACCTTTAACTATCGTTAATGTTACAATCTATTGTTAAAATTGTTTCATAAAATTTTTGTTTGGCAAGGATCCTAGCAAATCAGGAATTGAACTTGCAACTTTGTAATCGGTAAGCGAATTTACTAATTACTCGACAACACACTCATCTGTTAATTACTTTATTTTACAGAGTATAGCCGTAAATATTTGTATTGCATATCATTAACAAAAACAAAACAGGGGAAAATTAACGGTTCATAGAATATAATATTTTTATTGTTAATGACAAACAAAAGGCGAGTTTACACTGACGTATTACCTGCATGAATATAATTGGTCCAATAGTATATTTAAAAAATTATAAAATATATCATATGATTGCAAATTCTTGATGTTTACTGTGTTTCACCTAATAATTTGAAGCATGAACTATTAATGCAAATACTGCAATACACACACACGCACTATATATACTCGTTAGAAACAACCTGACATTAGTTCGGTAAAAATTATTTGGGAGCCCACTAGGTATATTTGTTTTACCAATCTTTATTTAGGGCATCACCAAGTGTTTTTTAGTAAAAATATATATTTATAAACATGTTGCACTTATGACGTGGGGCTGCCCAAAGTTTAAAACATTCTCAAAAATATTGGTTACATATTTGCCAAACCAATAGACCAGCTTCGACGCCGCTACATAAGTGCGTATAACAGATTGTGCTATAATAATACAGAAGGTATAGAGGAGCCTATATTAGAGGATCACACTAATAATTCGAAATTAAAAACATAAATGTAATTTAAAACAATTATTTTTACTGGCCTACGCCACACCTTGGGAAACTAAAATTCATCTGAAAAGTCTGCTTGAATTCTCACAGTTTCTTTTGAAATCCATGAAGTATATTTATATATTAAGCATTATGTAATATACAATGTATTGTGTTATTAAATTTTTAATTAAAATCAATAAATATATTAATTCAGTAATTTTTGTCGATATCCTTCCTACCTCAGAACACTTTTCCAACGGAAAATGGTATAAAACTATATTGAAATCGTTTTTCAATTGCTTTATTATTTGTTTGTAGTTGGAGGCCGCTTCACAAAGTAGTAATTTTCACACATATTATAAGTAGCGTTATCAAAATATACTCATATAATAAACCCTTTAGATTTTTTATATACATTAGTAGCCTAATGTGTGATTTCATTGTTGTTAAATTGTAAAATTTGCAGTCATAAGGTTCCTTCATTTAATAATTCAACAACATAAGAATGCAATAATAGAACGAGCGACTGAATTCTTTAATATTGCAACATTTATGGATCTTCCCCAATTTAGTAAAATGAATTACTGTTTTAATTTTATTTGAATTTAAAATAGAAAAAAAAAAAATATATATTTTCAAAAATGTATTTAAAGATACAATATAGACAAATTCCAATTGAAGCACATCAGAAATACAGAAATAAATGCTATATATAGAATCTTTCGGTACTCCAAACAGTTGGTTTCCTATGGAGAAGAAAGCAGATGATTTCAACAGTCTCGTCACACTCGCCTTTCAGCACCATAAATGGCTTCAAACTCATCGGGCTGTGCATTTGAACGTTTTCCAAAAACGGGTCCGCGGTAGTATCGAGCCCGCTTACCAAAGACCAGACCTTTGTAGGCCCTCCGTTGATATGTTGGTCTGCCCTCGCGCTGCAGTACACCGTATGCGTTTGTCGAGTCGGTGAGTAAGCATACACTCAGCATTAGAACGGCGCATATCAGATTAAGAAGGCGAAGAGGTGTCATCTTTCTGGAAGTCAGACAAAAATTATAAATTAATACTAAATACTAAATACTGTTTTTTTTATTACAAGTTAATTATAACAGTAATAAAAGATGGATAGCTAAGAGTCTAACTTTTTTAATGATGAAGTGCATTCATTTAAAACTATTCAATAAAACTCGGATCAGAAAACACTGAAAGAATATTAAATTGCTGTATATATTAAGAATTCGATTTAGTTTTAATATGTTTGAAATATAAATTAATGCAATGTAGTTTTAATCATTTAACTAATATTATTATTTAATTATCAATAAAAAAATTAAATATTTCACTAAACGCTAGGTCATTCCAAACGCTTTTTTTGATGTAGCCATTTTTTAATTTGTTCAGTTTATATTGTATGTTAAGGACAACTTTTTGTTTTACATAGTCACGTTAAAATATTATCATAATGCAATTGTTAAAAATAATTGTGTGAATGTGTGAGGTGCATATTTTGATTTCGGTATGTATTTTACTAATTAAATTTAATTCTCTCATCATGAGGTGTTGCAATTGGTTTTTTGAATCTGTATTCTGTTAAATTTTCTGTTATAGGTCTACTATAGTATTTCATTTGGTGATCATTTGTCAATTCTAATTAAAAATTGCGTGTGATGTTGTAGTATTTGTAAACTTTTTTGGTAAATAGTTCAAAAAAAGATTAAAGCATCATGAATTACGCTATTTTTTGGTTATATGAAGTTTCTATTAAAAATTTGATTTTGATTTCTTGTCTGTCTTTGATGAATGTTTGCATATGTTCTAATTATGTTTAGTCTATATTTATGATGGTAGTTTTTATCCTGTCAATATAATGTAATAATCTAAATATAGTTTGGTTTTTTATTTTAAGTAGTTCATTACTTTTATGTAAGGTGCTTGTTGAAAAAATTTAAATATTGATTATTGATAAAATTATGTTGATTCTTATTATCAAATTATCTACTAAAAATCTATTAGACGCTCTCCGCCAAATAAAAAATATTTTTAAAATAAATTTGATTAATGATAATTACAAATAGCTAATAGTTAGGCAACTCTATATTGTTTTATTTTATATCATATTTTGGAATAGATTGAATGAATATTATGAATATATTCATAAACGATGAATCGGGTATTCAGTATTTATATTTTCCTTCTTATTTAAGTATTATATTGGTATTACTTTATATTGTGATATGTCTTTTTTGTTTATATGAACTTGTTAATAATTATTCGATTAAATAATCAAAAACAGCAAACAATAGAGATTGTTTCAATATAAGATTCATCAATTAGTTCATCATGTGGACATCTTTTTTTTTTTAATAATAATGATAAAATGTATGTTAATTGTATTACTGTTTTATTGTTTAATTTATATTTTAAAACAATCAAATCAATTTTTACCAATGGCCGCAACTATACCACAATTAAAATTTTACCAAAAAATATATAAATATTATAATATAATAAGATGTAAAAACCGCAATTCAATAAAATAAATAATTCCAATATTTATTTTCTATCCTATTCACGTATTGTTTTCCATTAAATATATTGGTATTGCTTTATATTATAATATAACAGCAAATCATATCGATTGTTTAAATTTAAGATTAATCGTTTGGTTTATTATAAAAAGTAAAAAGGAATTTTTAGTAATAAAAGAATAATAAAATATTTTATTTGTTTAACTGTTAAACTGTTTACTTCGATTTTAAAACAATCAAATCTCCTTTACCAAGTACAGTAATACTAATTAATATTGCAGCAGGAAATATATAATATAATACAATGTAAAAGTAATAACCTAAAAACAATAATTCAAATATCTATTAAATATATAAGCCCCACTAATTAACATTAAATTATAATTTTGTTGTAAATAAGATGTTCAATCTTTATAATTTAATTATCATTTTCCTCATCATAAAATATAAAAATACAAATAAACACAAAAAACATAAAACATAATCATAACAGTTAAATAACAAACAAAAGAATATTTTAATTTAATATTTAATATTTAACCATTATTACATTATTATGACATTATTTTAACAATATCGACAACTATAACAAAAACGTGTACATATATTAGACATGTCAATATATCAACATTCTCGTTCATCAACATTATTTTATATAAAAAGCAGTTGTTATATCAAAAAGGTAACTAAAAAATAATATAATAAAGAAAAATTTAACAAACGCAATTGTTCTGGTTGTTTTATCGGAATAAATCTTTGTGAATACGATGAATGTATAAATCAATTAACTGTGGTGAAAGAGTTACTTTCACAGATGTTAACATGATATAGATGCTTTTAGCTGATCCTTATCCTTAAGACTTAAAATTCAATAACAACTTATTTATTTCTTTAACATATTAATTTTTATAACTTCAATAGAACTATGCTTGTGTTTCTAAATATTTAATATATTATTATAAAAAATAATCTGTTTTTAGAATATTAAATTACTTTTGCACTGTTTTGTCATTCAAGAGCGTTTAATATGCATTCAGTTGTTTGTTAATCTATGTTTATACTCATTTGAAGAAAAAAAAAAAAAAAATTCTATAGTTTAATTCTTTTTTTAAATATGTATTTTATTTTTAAAGAGTGTATACTGTGCGTCTGAACAGTGTGCCGTGTAACACGTTTTAATGATGTTTTATTGATGTATAAAAGTAATGAACTAAAGGTTTCCGAATTACAATAAAGAAATAAAGAAAACTTTCATATTAGGTGATAGGTGAAAACGACTGACAATTAAAAACGAATGAAAAACAGAAAATATTGCTATTAAAAAGTCATTTAGTATAATGTGTATGATGTAATAATTTGTCTAAAAATACACATTTTCTTGTTTTTTGTTCAGACTATTATTATAATGCAAGTAGAATTCTCCATGCGGCGCTACGAAAATGTATTGATGAATTTTGAGACACAATAATCGACAGATAAATCAATCTGCAGACCGGTTTCGGGGTATTTGTCCCTCATCAGTACAGAGTAGGAATCGAACATGCAATCCAGCGATTTCTGAGCGAACCCACCTACCACTAGAAAAATTCCTAAGAAGAAATAAATTAAGAAGTTCGTTTCTTAGTATTAAGTCTTATTTATTTATCTGTGGAGTTTCCTCCCGATTATAAACATTCTGTGCGTTTGCGCAACTGCATAAAACAAGTTATACATGGTAGTTGACAGGCGAGGATGTGGCCTAGTGGTAAGTGCATTCGCTCACAGATCGCTTGGGTTGCGATTCCTACTCTGTACTGATGAAGGGCAAATACCCCAAAACCTGTCTGCAGATAGATTTATCTGTCGATTAAGGTGTCTATCAAAATGTATTTATACGTTATTATAATAATTTCTAATAACATAATAAGGCTATAACAAACGCTTCTTTTATTTACAAAAATGGATGAAATTAAAGTGAGACAAAGTTGACAAATAATGTTATGAAAATATAAATAATTCGGAATTATGTGTTTTTATCAATTGTTATTAAAAAATAAGTGCCATTATAATTATATATTACTTTCTAAGTGATTAAACCTTGATTAAACACGGTTAAACAAACAATTTTATACTTTTAAAATATGCTTTACATATAGATTCAATAAAAAATTATAATATTTAAAATATAAACTAGAATTTTTAGGAAGATTATTTATTGTAATATAATTAAGCCTAAAAATTCATATTTTCAGTAAAGTATGATATTATAAAATGTTAATAATATTGATATTATAAGTTAAATAACATTACACTTTTTTTGTTATAATTATAATTTTTTAATTGATTATAATACCGTTTTTTTATAATTGTTAACGTCACAGATACAAAAACACATGACGAAATAATTTGATTAAATCTGAAAATCCTTATATTCCTTATATAACACATGTTCTACATATTTTGATTATCGATTCAATGACTAACCTGGACTGTATTAATTATTATTAATAAGCATGTGGTTTTGCAATCAAAATATGATTAGTATTATAGTATTATAGTGTTATTGTTTTTGTTAAATTCGTAAAATATTATCTTCAACTTTATACATCACGTAATTAGAAATAAATTGTGTAATGAACCATTAACATAAGGATATAACATTAGTTAAGAATAGTTTTTTGATATATTTAACAAAGTTCTAATAATATATATATATATTTATAGATGGCAGCAATGAAGATATTATTAATTTAATGAAATGGGAAAATAAGTAATTCATTTTAAATTCTAAAAGTAAAATATTATTTTTTCCATTATATTTCATTAAGTTCTTTTGAACTGCTTAAAAGGTTTATGGGTTAATGTGCATATTTTAATATATTGATAATAATATTATAAAAGTAATCGAAATAGGAATATTATGACAGATACTTTTTGGTGGGCCGATTAATTAAAATAAACAAACTCATATTTTATTCAAATTATTAAATTAAGTATTGTGTGGTTTAAGAGCTGTGATTTTAAAATATATATTATTAATTTACTATAAATAGAACTTTTATATAAAAATGTATCAAAAATATGTATATTATGTATTAATACTGTATATAACAAATGTATATTATTATAAAAAATAATTTATCTACATATATTTAATTTTTCTGTAACATTTAAAATAAATAATCAATAATGAAAAACATAATTTATATTAAACAATTGTTTTTCGTACAATAAAGCAGTCGAAATAAAAAATTATTTAATAAAATGTCCAGTAACGTTAATGATGATTAGCGATATTGGTATATAGGAAAATGTCACACACTTCCAAATATTTCTAAGTGCAAGAAAGTTGCAAATATAATTATAGGGACAATTACTACTGAGCTATTGAAAAATTAATTTTAGAAATGAAGGTCGGCATTATTATTGATGATGTCTTCGAGAGCTTTTGAAGAAGTTATGTACCTTTTTATATTATTTTGTAGAATTATTAAAACTACCGAACTAATTATTTTAATTCAGTTATAAAAATTATTCTTTTAAAACTATCATTGTATAAATATATTATTTAATAGCATTCATTTGAATACTAATTCATTGGACATACATTTTCAACCTTAAGTTTATCAAATTATTTAAATTATTAAATGTAATAATTTTGTAGTGAATTGATGTTTTTTTCTAAATATTTTGTGGGGGAAATTTTCAAACACGGACTGAATATCGAATATAGATTTTTTCATTAAATTTTATAAAAAATTGTCACATGGATTTGTAGATATCATAAATTGATTTTTGATTCTAATTTTTTAAATTATATTATTATGTTTTAAAATATATGTTAGGCAATTTTAAAATAAATTATGCATATTTCAATAAAATTAAACTAAATACATGCTTAAGAAGATTTTAGAGTAATTAAAAAATTATTTAAACAGTTCAAATGTTATCAAATAAACCGAACTTGCTCAAAAAGCGATATTCTACACTAAATTTAAATTAATTATCTTCTAAAATAATTGGATCTTTTTCAATGAAAATTTTCCGATTTCATTATTGAATCCACATTTTAAACATATTTAAAAATAATGAAAAATTCACATTAAGGTTTAATTGGGATTATGTAATAATTATCACTTTAATATTTTACATTTATATATATTATAAACATATAGATATATTTTTTTAATACAATATTGAGCATATTTATTTAAATAAAAAAGAAACAAGTTACACTTTTTTTGTAATAAAACTTATTTAGTCAAATTATAAAAGATTAGGTGTGATAAAAACTATTTTTATAATAAACATACTTGTAATCGTCCGATATCTTTTAAACAATATTTATTATAATAAACTATACAATTAGTGACCTTGGGTGGAGAAATAATTATATTATCAGTTTTTTTATTTCAATTGTGCTTGTCGAGAAATTTCATATGGCAGAGATATCAAAATTTCAAATTAATATGTGGAATACGTTTTAAATTATTGCTGATTAAAATGTGCATAATTTTTAACGCTTTCCACTTATAGCTTTCCACTACGGCTATTTTTTCACCTGATCGTTTTCTGTTACAAGTAATTTCTTAGTGTAATCAATATCGAAATAAGATAAGATATCTAAGAAAACATTTTAAATACGTTATTCTATTTTGTAAATTCATACCACAAAGACCATAAGACAGCATTTAACGCTGTATTTTCAGTCCTGTTATAATCGTTTACTAATAAAGATTGTACTTTAAATTTTATTTTCAATTTACTGCACGTTACGAATTAATTGTAAAAATATGGTTTAACATTGATTTAGATAATTGTGAAGTATTTTTTAGAGAAAAAAATACTTGGCGTCCCATCGGAAATATATTTATTTTTGTAATGTTCTTATTTCAGATAATTATTTTTGATAAAATAAAATGCAATTTATACTTTCTCATAAAAAATGTTTAACAAGTTCTAACTTGAGAAACTTTTCGCCTGTCTGTCTATCTATCTTTCTCAGTCATGCGTAATATTTTATAAATCTTTTTGCAATTTAATTGATTTGTCCCTAAGCAATGTACTTGTCGTATATATTGTGTACAAACGTGTGATTTATATCCCTTTTTTGACTTTCTAAATATGTATTTGATATAGTCCTTGGCAAAGTTTTGAATTGAAAATATATCTATAACTATATAGTATTATATAACTCTTATAAACGTAATATACAGAACTCTAGCAATTATTTCAAATGCACAGCTAAGCAAATTTTGATAGGAATGTTGTAAATAGATTTTACTGAAATATAGAATAGCAAAACACTTCGAATGTTACTGCTAAAATAGTATTTTAGATATCGTTATTTAATAATAAATTCCATTGCAGATTCCCCGATCATTTCCCCACTCGCTAGCTCCTAACAGGTGATATAATAATTGTCAGCCTATCGAAAGTAACATCCACAATCATTTTCGCAATGAACGTACAACAGTAAATAGCACAAACTAATATTAAATCACATTATCAAATTTGCTTTTTTAACTGAGAATTTTCTACAAACAGGTTTATTTATAGTTAAATATACTATATTATTATTAGGATAATTCGCACCTTACGTATTATATTACTAAGTTTCTATAAATACTTAGATTTAATGTTTAAAGTTGTGTTACCATATTTGTAATATCCTTGAGATAATTAATAATTGAAAATCACTATTATACATATAATTCTTAATAGATTGTCAGTTTTAATAGAAAATCCATTAAACTAAATATTTCAAATTATGAAATGATAAAAATATTGAAAATACTGTTTATTTGTGCTTTACAACTACTATATAGGTTTATTTCACTTTTTTATAGTCTGTTGTAAGTATTAGTGGTAAAAACCATTATTATCTTAATTTATATTTTTAAATTTTAGCAAAACAAAATTTTTTGGATAATTTTATATATTTATATTTTAATAAAAATATATATCATATTCTGGGTGGTTAAAATTGTCATTAGTACAAGCGAGATTACATCATATGTTTTAAGAGGGGTACAAATTTCCTCAAATTAAAAAAAATCCGAAAAAATTACATGAATTTTGCAATAAATTTGGAATGCTCTGAAATTTTTTAAAAAAACTACAAAATAATTAATTTTTCGACAAACCCACATGGAATCGCGCTTAGAAACAATGGTCTGAAACCATAGTAACTAAAATTGCATTTAATTATAATATTGATAATTACAATGCATTTATGTATTCTTAACAGACCATGAAGGGAATATATATGTTAAACTTTTCAAAATTAACTAATTTCGATGAGTAGAAAATACTCCATATATATATGTTTGTGTTTTTAATTAGAATATATATTGTAATAGACTGGTTACATTTCAACTTACTTTTGTTTCAATTGATAACAACGTTCGTAAAAGACAAGAGAGGAAGGCTTCTTTGTGGCAGGTTCTAAGCAATGCGAGTGTTTTTCGAAATAATTTATAATGGTATAAATAATATGTTGTCCAATCAAAATGTATGAACAATGAGTTCAATTTGTTATGATTTCCTATAGGTTATGTTGAACCAAATTAAAATGTTTAAAAATACTGTAATGTAGGCTACGATAATAATAACGCAAGTTTTTCAATCATTAATTGAGAATTTCATATGAAGCTAATGAAGTTATTGTTTATTAATTATTTCAATAATTACAAAAAAGTGTATGAGAAAATGTATTTGTTTACATTAAATATCTGGTGAAATGCAACATGCATTAAATAGAATACGGTATTCTCTATATTATACGCCTACAAAAAATAATTATCCTGTAAAAATATTCTTTAATTTTTTATTTCTTCTCTATATTGTTATAAAAAAAGCATTTCTGTGTGGGTTCCTAAATTTCGCAAAAAAAATGTATAATACTTAATGTATTTCAATATATACTTTTGTTGAATTTTCCAAAAAAACATAATTTAGAGATGGTAAGGTTCTATATTATTAAATAATTATTCTAAGTTTGGCTATAATTAATATAATACTTTTAATATTTTTCAAAATAATTTTTTATAACTAACTGCAATAAATAAGAATTGCTATTATCATCATGCATAAACAGTATTATAACCAAATATACTAAATAATGATAAAATGCATCTTTGCTGTTTTAAACTGCGATAAAGATTGACTTACTGTTCAGGTATAATAGTTCAAGTAAAATAATTTAAACAATAAATATTAAATGTAACAAAAATCAAGTAACTAAAGTATAATTGATTAATATTTATTGATTAATATTTAGATATGTAAAATTGGAGATCAATTAGACAATATTGCCTAATATTTTTGAGTTGCCTTCAGTATTAGACTTTGATTTAATTTAGATTTCAAGTTAGTTAAAATATAATAATCTAAGAAAGTCATGCTTTTAAGGTCAATGTAAATTATTTGATTCAATTGTATTTGTATATCCTAGAAAAACAAGATTTTACTCACTCGCTAATTAATTTTTTTTTTTTTACTATATCCAATAATATATATTTAATCCTAAATAATTTGATTAACAATAACATTTCTGTTTAATTTTTGGTTATACATATCAAATAATATATTGATATCTGATATCTTATTTTTTAATTTGAAAAATTAATACTACAATATATTAGTAGGCCTAGTGGTATCGATTAGTCGTATCAATTCGACTAGTTTCAAATCGCAAGAGATTAATAAATTTGGAGATGAATTAACCGAAGACGACTTTAAAATTGGACCTCATCGTGCGATCAAGGCGAACAATCTTACGCTCAACGTTTTAACTCACCGGGCGACGGTGGATTCATTCTGATCAAGACGCCTCCAAGTACTCTTGCGCAGAGGTCCAGCAAATTATAAAACTTTCCTACCTATTAAAAAGAATGCTGTCGACTTTTTGTCAACAAATAAACCCTATTTTATTTTAATCTTTAAGAAATCTTGTTTTGTTTTTTATTATAATTTAAGACAATGGGTCACTAATTGGATTATTTATATAATTTATTGTACAATTACCGTTTCTAATTAACATTAAACAAGAAGAACTGAAAACAAGCTTGTCAATGCTGCATAGTGCACAAATGTATAATATGATTACAAACTACACTTACATTTATATCTAACAATATCAAAAATCTTCTTTCTATTTTATAATTTTCTTTTCATAATTCTTTTGAAAATCTGAAATAAAAATATAATACGTAAGTGTTGTATCAGCATTATCACATAATATCAACTATAACCATCTTTAACCATAAAACCTTCACAATATTCTACATCAACAATTCTCTAACATCATCAATACATTTCATCCTTCCAAATAATATCTTAACACATAATATCTCCTACGACATAACTTTGAAATATACATTACATTATCATCTCTCATCTTCTTATAATTCACCATGGCATATGATTAACCTTTACAATTTAAAAAACTAGTTATCTTGTTTTTATTTATTTAATGATATTGTATGTAGTTAGATTAAAATATTTTGTAAATATATATATATATAAAATCAATTTTAATAAAATTATAATATAAATTCAAAACATGCAATTCTGTTATTTATATTCGACTGCACATTGTTTAAATGTTCATTGCATAAATTTCCATACATTCAATATTCTATATCTTTATCTCAAATCAAACGAAGAATATCTCAATAACATATAATTCTATTATAATAATCTAATACCTACTACACCAGTCATTCCTATATAGTAAATTACTTGTATTATATGTTTCAAATATAAGGGATTGTTTCTCCTATTTTTTAAATTGTTTTTGTAATTATCTTTTTATATATTCTTATATATTTTCAGCCATCTCAAGATTCTGAATCTGATATAAATAATTTTCTATCACATTTAAAATCTTAAAAGGTCCTTTCCACCAAAAAAGAAATTTGGGTCAAATACCTACTTTAATTACTGGATCATGAAACAACCATACTAAATTTCCTACTTGAAATTTATTCCAACTAATTTTCCTATCGTAATAATCTTAACGATTTGAAATCCATTAGTTCTTTCCATTTTCCTCCATTTGTAGGATGCCATTTGGTGCATGTTCTACAGTTTTTCCTTGTAGCATCAGTTAGACTGTTGGATTGTCTGGTGACCTTGTATGGCGGACCAGAGGGTTCAGTGTAGAAATCTCTAAGATTTCCAATTTAAATGAGGTTTACCTGGCAAATCTCTAAGAATTACAATTTAAACCAGGTATACCTTGCAGACCTCGACGTCTGCAAGGTTTACCTGGCAAATCTCTAAGAATTACAATTTAAACGAGGTATA
>JAUZND010000631.1:0-14011 GCA_034780555.1 Coelogynopora nodosa | reverse complement strand
TCACATGATATCTAATTATCTCATTATCTAATCTACCCCACTATATTGTCTCTGATCATACTAGTGAATGTATGTAGTTACTTACGTAACAATAAATAAATAATTCAATTATGGCGTGCAACAAGTAAGTTATTGAACTCTGTGTCGTTCAATAATTTCACTTGCTATGCACAGGTTGCAACTGAATTAGAGCCTTATCATGCAACAATAACAAGAGCTGCATGTCATTTGCACTGTGGGTGAGGTGGGGCAGGGAGGCATGTGGGAGAGGCGGTGGATGGGGAAATAGGTTACCAAACCGAATCCACAATTTGTTCTTTTTGTTACAATAGCTACTTAGATATACATAGAATTTTTTGCTTTTTATAAAACATTAGTTGATTGCAAACAAATTCAACAATTAATGATATTGCCTATAGATACAGAACTAAAATATACTTGTTGTATGTTACTAATTGCTTTCGTAGAATCACATTAAAGAATTTATTTGACTCAAAGTTAGTAAAGAGGAGCTTGTAGCATTGTGAAATTTGTGAAAACTATCAGCTTATAAGTTCTGTAGTCGGAAATGCCCTTTAAACCAAACAACTAAATTATCGATACTAGTACATTGTGTTATTTAAACTGATATGTATAAATTAAATTATCAATATTAAAATGTTTATATAATCGCTTGTATTTAATAAAATACGTTAAAACACTTTCTTTTTTAATTTTATTTACCATGTTTAGTAGTACAACATAATTTACAGGTAACTTAATTTATATGTCGTGATTTATACCACACGTCACTCACATGTGTAAATTTAAGGTTATTTAAATATCAATATCCTAAAATATAAAATGTATTTTAAAATAAACTCTATCATTTATAGTGATTTTAAACTTATTTTAATATAAAGGATCTTATTTATAACCACAATTAAAATCATAAATTAAATCAAAATGTCAAGCCAATAATGGTAATAATTTCAACTCTTTTTTGCAAATATATTATCAACAATTATATTTTAGTTTCTACTTTCAGATTCTAAAATGGATTTTCAAGTGTTTATGTTTTTTAATAACTAGTTTACCTGGAAAAACTGTTTTCAAATTCAAATTCTATACTTACTCTTGATTTTTTACTGAAATAGCTACACTGTAAAATATTAATACTCAAAGAAAACTTTTCAACATTTCTAGATTATCTCTTGTCCCAACAGGGAGATGGTGATAAAAATTGCAATATGTTGCCAACAACACTAAAGTAACAAGGACAGTTTGTAAATCAAAGGTAACTATATCAGAACTATTTATGATTTTCACAGAGGTCAAGGGATATAATAGCCGACATGTGTCTAATATTTTCGTAAAAGATGGATAATATTAAATAACACGACAGGTACATATTATATTTATTTACACTCCACTTCAAACTGCGTCAAAAGATATGAGTTGTGCAATTGTCTGAGCTATGCTCGTATATCTATATGAAATGTTAAAACATGACAATATTCAGTATTATGTTCCAAAGCAATATTTTGTATGCTTTTCATCCCGAGCCTGCACTATGTTTTAGAAATAAGTTTAAATAAAAGATGCATCTAAATGAAAGCCTAAACGAAATATCTTCTACAATGTTTTCAATTGGAATATAGTAAAAATTTAAAACCATGTGTAAAAACAGGTAAATGATTTACCAGTTTACCAATTTTAATATGGGGCTAAAATAAAAAAGTGACCAAGTAAAAACAAGATCAGTAAACACACAAATAATCGTCTTCCGATAATTAATTTTAAAATATTTATCAAATAGCCGTTATCACAATAGTGCATGTTGAGTACAGCCGGCCGAGGCGTGTGCTTTAGGCGCATCTACTAGAAACTATTCGCATTACCTAACCATTGGAATATAAGGACAACACAAAAAGGCAAAGCCTCAATCCTTTAGTGGCATAACGGAAAGGTTTCTTTAGTAAGGCCCGCAATTATAGGCACGGTTAAAGTATTTTAAATAAGCATGTAGGCTTTTGGATAAACAATGCTCTTATAACTTTAATATAATTGAATGTACACAAAAGGAAAACAACAGAATAACAATAGCTACTTTGAAGGTGGTGTGTGCCAAATAATAAAAAAAGATGAACCAATTATTAAATTAGGAGATAATATCCTAATATTAAATAAACATTACTTATTTTATAGGAATTGTTGCAGTCAATGTCATTATATTTTAAATAATTCATCATTGGACAGTTGAGAAAGTCTAGGAAATTACTAATTGTATAATTTCGAGATTATTAAAGGGTCGTTTTAGTCGTTCTTAAATGATAATTTTAATAATTGTGTTACAAATGGTTATATGTAGCATGAAACTTTAACTGAAAAAAGTTAATAATAATATTATTAAAATACATATAATTAGATTAATATTTTACTATCATTATTGAAAATACTATATAAAATTGAAAACATACGATAATTTGAAATATATTTGAATAAATAAATTTGAAATATACTAACAGGAAATATTTAATAGAAATGACAATATAATAGCGCATCAAAACATAAATTTGAATCAATTCTTGTATCGAATTACAATAACGCTCAATAATGAAAGAAAATATGATTTTACAACATTTATATAATATCACACTTTTGTGTAGGTTAAACGAATAATAAAATACATTTAGAATTACCCAGAGACAAAATAACCATGTTGATAAAATGTGTAAGAGAAATACAGCTGTAATTCTATTGAATTAACAATAATAGTTCACTTCGCATCAGACTTAATTTCTTTTGAAGGATATGATTTTAAGATTTTTAAAGGATTTTGAAAAAATGATTAGTATTATGTATGAGTAAAGTACATGTTATGTTAATATTCTAATCTTGTATAATTTATAAGTGATAATAAATTGCAAATTTTTCTCTGAGCAGCTTGGCCACTCAGTTTTGCTGCATATAAGTATGGTGTAATGTGTGGATCCATCCTGTTATACCTCTATTTGTGTAACTTCTTCATAAGAGTTCCAAAGAAGGTATACAGAAAAGAAGAGCTTTTTTTATGAGCGGTCTTCTGTTTAACGTTGGTTGTTCAAACCGTAACAACAGCGGCTAGTTTTTAGCAAAACCGTGGTTATTAAGACTCCGGGACACATGTTAAACACGAACTGAGGTTAGTAAAAAAATAAACGCAAGTTCGGTATTTAAACATCAGGTGTATAATATATAATATGTATAAGGAAATTACGCCAAGGCAAAATAAATTGTGCAAATAACAACAGCATCAATTCAATTTTTTTAACGCAATAGTATATTATAAAACGAATTAAAATATCCATAGAAAGTGTCATATATAACGATCGTCATTTGAACTGCTTCTATGTAATGTATACTAACAATGGTTACAGTGCCGAAAAGGAAAGAAAACCGAAAAATCGACATCTTATTGCGTGCACGACATTTAAAACTGAGGAAGGTATAGGGAAGGTAGCCAATTTATAAAAAAATATACCTGACTTGGAAGAGCTCTCCCCTTGAGAATCCGCTAGAATCGGTTAATGTTGTATTATAGTAAATATCAAAACCATTTAATATCAAATTATATATCAATAAATATCAAAAATATCAATTTAAATATCAAAATACCTGCCATTTTAAATGAAACCAAAAATGTTAATTTGGTTTGACTATAAACAACTATAAAACACATTTTGTATTTTATTAAAAATCGTATATATACAAATAAATATATTTTAGATTGAGAAATACCATCGCATTTATTTGAGGGAATATCCATTTACAAAGCCTGTGTACAACTGTCTAAATATCAATACACAAATCAATATTTACAGAAGTTATATTAGTATTTTAAATGTTACATTAAAAGGAATTTTAAAAGTAAAGTTTAGAGCAATAACTATAAAATGTAATAACTTGGAGTTATATTAGACCAATGGACACTAAAATGATAAATCATTAATATTAACTTTGTTTAAAAATAAACAATGCGTTTGTTAATTTGATCATCTTTTAAAATACTTTTTGTGTTTTTAAGAACTGTTTTTACTTGATTCAATCTATTTTAAGTTAATACTTGCATACACTAATAATTTATATCCTAAGGTGTTAGTTATTAGACTCTTATTCATACTTTCTAAACTTTTGCATCACTTTAAATGAATTTGTCTATTTCCAGTTAGTCGATTTCTAATATACATACAATAATATAATAAATTAATACTAATTCATTGCTCAAATTATGTCTTGTTTATTTTAGCAAATGTTTGTTGTATATGATTTTTGTGATTGTAGTAAGAATTGTAATCCAGCACAGCACTGCGTTTGTAGATAGAGCCACCCGCTTGAGAGCTAATGCACGAAATGAAGGTAGATACTTCCCGGTAGGTTATGAGAAGAAATCATTATTACATTGTCAAATTAGGATCAAAAGAATTTAGAGTGGTACAAGAAGCGGTGAAGCTGCATCAATGTAAAAAAATAGAAAGAGCAAGAAGAAAGGTTTGCGGGACAAGAAGACCATTTAAATATAGGTAAGCGAAGGGTAAATAAATAATCGCAAGAAGCGATACATTACATTCTGCCGATGGAATATAATTGAAGTATATACAATGCAACTGTAGCTGAACCGTGTGTTTATAGATTTGTTTTCATTAAGTTTATATTATGCATTTCCATTTAGATTATAAATATATTTGAATATAAAAGTAATAAAATACTAAAATAAAGAATATAATAGAAATCACAAGTATATATACTGGACAAAAAATATATATATAATAAATTTAAATCAGCTCAAAAATTTACATTTAAATTTATTTAGTTAACATGAAAATTAATTAATATAGTGTTCAATGAATACATATTAAAATCAATTGACATCGAATACTAAGTATAAAAATCAATCCATAATATTGATATCATAAATACGTGTCCCATGACTCCGTTTTCAAATTGAGACCTCTCCGAAAAATGGTGTTAAATTTGTAAATAAATAAAATCATCCCTCATTTAAATTATTTTTTCCTTTGACGCAGAAAGGAAAGCAATGGAAGATTTTTTATTTACACATTTAACACCCCTACTCCAAGAGGTCTCAATGAGAAAACTAGACTCATGAGAAATTCTTTTATAAACATTAATAAGATCTACATTACTTAATGATTTTTATAATTTGTATACGCTATATCAATTGATTTTAATATGTATTCGTATAACGCGCATTAATTTAATAATCATGTTAACTAATAAAATTTAAAGGTATAAACACTTAGCTAACTCAAATTTATTATTATGGTATTTTTAATTATCAGTTTATCTGATAAATATAAAAATCATGCTGTTCATAATTTTACTGATAAATCATAAAAAAACATAAATGAAGGTGGATCAGAAGGAAATAACGAAATATCAAATTGACTTGTTTTTACCAGAGTGAGAGAGCCCGGTTAAAAAAGCACACTTCAAATAGAATATTTCCCAATCCTTAATTGGTATCTTTTGTTAAAAATTTGATATTATTTGCTCCATGTTCAATTAAAATAATTGTTTTCATATTAATAAATTAACAGGTTCGTATGTATGGGTTTCATTATATTTACAGTATATATTTTAAATTAAAAAATTCAAGAATCAGCCATGGCCTCTTGAATAGTAAAACTGCACTTAGTAAATAATTAGTTTACATTAATACATTTTTAAATGCGTTGTTATCTCTTGAGATAATCAAATTCTGCTCAACGTTACCGTATTTTGTGTATATAAAAAAAACTGTTTTCTTTATTGAATTAAATAAAGCTATTGATCTTAACCTATAATAATCCTAACAAAACAAATATATAAATTAAGATACTTGATATGAAATAAAACTTTTTATATTCAGGAAATGGCTTCCGCTAACAAAACATATATTATTATATACTTTTAAAGAATAGAATTATTCGTATAAATTAATATATGTTGACAAACTTGATAGATGATAAATAAAGACAAGTAATAATCACTTGTGAGGAATGCAAAGAAATACTTAGAATTACTTTAATAGCAGAGTATTTCTGTAGTTCCACTGTGAGATAACTTCGTTGATTTTTGTAATCAATTTAATAATGTTAACTGTGGATGCTAATTTGTTCTAAATTGACATTAATAGTATATAGCTTTTAATATTTATAATTAATGCTGAATAATAATTAAATCGAATACAAGTTTAAAATGATGATAGATATTATATTTTGATAGTTATAAGTAAGATGTTCTTTGTTCCTTCGAAAACTCAGACATCGAAGTATGCTTGAAAGTTAGTTATCTTGGTAACCAGGCAACACTATATATACAGCATGTTATGCAATAACATAGCGCACTATTTATAGAAATTAATGAAATAATCAAATGTATTTATATGCAAGCATGGCTTATATAGTATCATGTATTAAACTTCCCTAAAAAAAAGATTCAGTAGAGTAAAAGCAATGTCATAATGGATGTCTTGAAAAGAGTTACACTTCAAAAAGCATTTCACATCACTTAAAGTAACTTATGTGCATCATCGTCTATTTTAGTATTTATTATTTATCTATTTATTATACGTTTTAACTCGGGTTAATTCTATACTATTATTATATACAAAATTTGTTCAATTTCTCCATAAAATCTCATTTTATGGTGATGAGTAGACAAATTTGTTTTTATACAATAATTTGTATATTTTTATAACATATGGGTATAGAACATTTAAAAATTAACGATTACGTTGAAAAGATTACAATATTTTTCACATATTTTTCCATTACTGCTTTGAAAATTTTTTTCAAACTGTATATCATTCTAATTATTATATTACGAAAAGGATATTGAAATAAGCAATCCAAAGTTTTCCAGTAACAGAATAATTCGATGGCAATTACTTTATCTAGTATTTATAACAGTGTATTTAATTCCATTTTTAAAACTTTACAATATATACTGTAAATGAAATAAACACTCTTATGCACGATAAAACACAGTTAGAAACATGTATTAATTAAAAAATTAAACCAGGAAAATTTATTTCAGAAAACGACTTCTCAAAGCATAGCATGAAGCGGAATAATTAATTTTCTACAGGAATAACAATTTTGTTTCAGTATTAGCTCTGAAATATTAAATTAATAAATCAAAGGTTAGGATTTATGTCTGATGGGATATCCACAACCTGATACACGGACTGAATAACTGAAACGATGGATAATGTTGTCGTAAATGAAAATTAAACCTACAGAATAACAAACAATTTTAATATGCTGAACAATCTACGTATTAAAAATCAAGACTAGTTTGCACTGTTAATATGACTAATATTATAAAGAACAAGCGTTTTTATAAAAACTACAATATACATCTTTATTCAATATTTTTTACTTAACTAATAATTTAATAAATAAAAGTTTAAATAATAATAGAAATATATTTAAGCACAATGTCTACATTATATTGAGAATGCATGACAGAAAAAATAAATACAGTAGAATCGAGTAGGAGAAAAGAAAGAATTTTTATATTTACACATGAAAAGGAAAAAATCAGGAAAATCCTACTGAATTACGATAAACAGAATTTATAAAAAAATGAAAACAAATTGTCTATTATAATATTATAATATTACCTGAAATATTTTAAACACAATGATGCTGATCTGTATAAATAGTTTAATAAAATTATGAATGAAATCATTATACCTGGAGTAGAATTACTCTAAATACACACACAATAATGCAAGTAAATGCTTACACCGAGGGACATACGCACAGCCTGACTTGCAAATATACCTGTACAGAAAGGGGGAAAAGAAGGGAAACTTACTCATGTATTTGTTGCTACTAGAGAGGGCCCGTGTGAGAGTGTTCATACCACCGCCGGTGTCATCTGCAGTGGTCAACGTCATCATGTCGTTGAAGAAGTTGTAGAGCTGAAGGGTCGGCCAATGGTATGTGAGTAACAGCTGTAGGCTAGGTAGGCCTACGTAATGCAGTGAGATATGATTGGTGTCTAGGTTGACAATGCACTGCCTTATAGCTTGTTGGGGCGCATGGAAGATAGCATTAAAGGTAATTTACAGATGAACTACAAATTTATGTATGATTATTTAAATTTTGTTAAAAAAAGGGAATTTTTTGATTTAAGGCGTATTTACTTTATACGTATTCATGATTTTAGAATCTTAATATTTTGTCACATGTAATAAATTTAATAAAATGAACAGCTCGATACAGCAGGTATATTCTTCTGGTGAGAACAAAAAAATCGATGCGTTCTATTACCAGATAAATAAATATTTACAAAAATTATTATAGACTAAACTATATCATTCTTATAGATGTGGTCTTGCAAGGTATAAAGTTTAATTCAACATAACATACGATTTTTTAATGATTACATATAACAATTTAAATAACGCTGTAAATTATTTTGTCTTAAATTCTTTTATGTTTTCTCACCAAATCAAATATTAAATTTAGTATTGAGACACTCATATGCATTGTTTTTCAGACGCCGCAAACAATTGGTTAAATGTACAATATAGGTACATAGCTATAATTAATGCATTGAGTGAATATTGTAAGTATAAAAACTAATTCATGAACATCATATACTATATGATGCAACAAAAAAGTAAAATAGTCACTTTCAAATAATTAAGAAACGACTAAACCACTTGAAGGAGAAATATTTATTAAAAAACACTTGCTCTTTATCGTGTACTGTATACTGTACAGTAATGTAACTCATATTCTGCCAACCTTGAGCTGGTCCTGTTCCCCGGAGTATTCAATCGATTGGTAGATCATCCATGTACACCGTCTTCGAGCTTCCAGTCTTGCGCGATAGCGACGGTACCAGTTCTGAATCAAAATGGCGGCTTTAAGAGCTGAGGAGGCGTGAAGGGTGAAAGAGGACGGACAGGTAGTGTTATTATAACGTTGGTCAGTTAGTTGTTTATCAGAATTAACTGGATATTTATATACTTTTAACATTTGCTGTAAATAACATGACAGCAATTCTCAATATTTTTAGTAACAATAAAATATACAAATTAATGAAAATATCAATTTTAAGAAGTTTCAGTGGTGATGTGAAAGAGTTGCAGTATTAATTATTTTATCACAAGTTAAAGCAACATATTGACTTTTGGTTACTTTTTTATAAAAGCATACAATGTCTATATTGTACCTTACATTTTGATAGCTCAAGACATAATTCTCTAACAAAGATCTCATTAGTCTATGAATTAATATTTTTAATTAGTCTATGCATTATTACTTCTCATTAGTCTATGAATCAAAAGCAACAGAACAAATGACAAAAGGTAAAAACTAAATATTTTTATTAACTTTATATATATTTCTAATGGCAGAACATCAACTTCGTAAGAATTCAGAATTTATCAGTGATATTGAAACAGAAACAGAAAATATAAGTGAATTTCTAGTTAGAGGAAAACATTTTAAATCAATATCAATTAAAAGGAATATAATCAATCAATACAAAAGATTTACAAAAATAGGAATAAATTATTGCCCGACCAAACTTTTGGAAATACGCTAAATGAAAACAGAAATACGTGAACAAATTCATACACAGAACACAAATTAAAAAATTATTAAATATTTACTTCACAAAAAAGTATTGACTAAATCTATGTAATAAACTATTATTATAGAATAGGCAAAAGAGAATCAGACCTACGGTTGATTCTTGAATTGAAATAATTAATATAAAACGTTTCCTAAGTTAATTCTACGTAATTATATTAATCTACTTCAAGAAGTTTATGTCCGATTATATTGATTTTTTCTGTTTATTCTTATGAATGAAGTAAAATAATTTATTTATGTATTCAGTATATTGTTTTATTCATGTATTTCTGTTTTCATTCAGTCTATTTTAAAAGTATTTGTCGGACCATTGCATATATTTATAACGTTTTGTAAATATTTCCCGTATGCATTTTAATCGATATTAGATTTTTTTTTTTTAAATATATGTATCTGATTCAATAGCAATTCTAAGTTTATTACTCTTGTCGAAGAGTGCTGTTCTGCCACTAGAAATATATATAATATTTTAAACATTTACTTTTTACCTTTCTCATTTGTGCTTCTGAAAGAAAATAATCATTATATATTTTATGCTGCTAGCATACGACATATTTTCTACTACGTTTCAATAGTAAACATTCATAAAATATAGGAGTAAAACATACCACATATACTATATTAAACAAAACTTATAAAAAACTATTAACTACACAGACAGAGACTTCAAACAGTCGTGTCGCTTTTGGTATATAGCAAGCAGCTGATACATGACACCGAAAAATAAATTGCTACATATATTAGGTATATGTTTCAGATAACTTTGCAATATGAATATGCACTAATTTATGATATCCATACTGTGAAGTATATATTAAATATATTTAAAACAAATATATATTACTGGTCTAGGGTGGGTTATAGCTATCAGATGTTATTCGTAATATGTCGTCTAACAAAGGATTAAACATTTTTCAATACGTATTTCAAATTCACTACAAATATATACTTTAAAATGCATAAGTCCCAAAAATAATCAGTAAAAATGAAAATCATACCTTGAAATAAATTAAATCTCCATTTGATACCGGTTTCAGCTATTAATACCATCTTATGTGACACAATTTTGAATATACTTTTCTAGGGAAAATATTTATAAATATTATAAACGTTATGCTATTGTAAGTATTTACAATGTATTTAGTAAAAACCATATTATAATCATTCTATCAAATTACTGGTGTTGCACTGATCTTAAATTCTATCAGTAAGGTCAAAACCACAGAGGTAGTTCCCAATACTGCCCACTGCATCTTTTTGCAGTGAGTGGTAAGGGGGCCTGGTCCTGTGTGATTGTAACTTAGTGATTGGTGCTCAGCAGCTGTAGAGAGGTTTATAGCAAATGTGATTACTCGTTGAAATACGCTAAGCAGGGCATAATCAAGTGATATAGCGTGTTAGCAACAATAGCGTACAATAAGTATCTAACATTCTAAATACATCGCAATTAAACATACAAAAATTCCTATGTTTATTCTTAAAATGATATAAATAAGTTTCGAGTTTTTTCTCTATTTAAAATACATGATCTATTTTCAACTCTAAATGTTTTCTAGTTTAATGATAAGTAAAAATTAGCTAATAATTTAATTGTATGCGGATTTCTTTTATTCAATTTTATTTAATGTTATAAAAAGTTGTTCATAAATATAGTTATTAATTATTACTCTATTCCAAATCTTCCAGATAAAAAAATTAGCATTAATTAATAAAATGTTAATCCAGTTGGCCTTCTAAATAAAGCATGCACATATTTAAATTAATTAGACCAAAAGAGAAAACATTAGTAGCAGGTAGGTGTTATAAATGAATTAGTAAATATTAAAAAATGTGACAAATGCTTACAGAAATACTGTAATAATGTCAATATCATCAATCTTCGAGGTTGAACAGAAATTGACGTCTTATATCGATGAGAACAAACAACAATTCAGCTTGTTAAATTTATATTCATAATTTTTTTTTTGTGTAAAATTTACAAACTTTGTATTTGTAATATAGTACTTCTATAGAGAGGGGTGCAAAGCTCAAAATCGTAATTTACAAAAATAGTAATCTTTTTGGAATATTGTAACATCATTTTTAAGAAAGTTAATTACTAACCTAATTTTTTTGACAATTGAATGTAAAAGGCGACGGCAAACATATAAATTCAATAGTACTTTATTAAATCTACAATTTAATTTATTTATGTAAAACATATTCATTTGACGTTGACAGCTAGATGTCCCTACAACACTGTGTTTTTTCTAAATGAAAATCAATCTGGTGCAGTTTATATTGTTCCACTATTATAGTTGCGAAATAAGGAGGCTATCAATTTTCAGATTAGCCAAGATCAGAAAAGGCAAAAATTATAGCTATCGACGAGAAAGACTTATCAGAAACTTTTAGTTCTGACACATACATAATTCTTCCCATACGTCATCTTAACATCGGATATTTGAAAAGAAATCCCTTAAATGCCTATATAGGTAAGGCAGTCAGTCAAAGAGATTGTCACAAACTTAAGGCAATTTATACACGGAAAAAAATTAGGCAATATAACAATATGTGTAGGATGGATGTTTCACATATATACTTGTAGGCCTACTATGAATATTGGTCAATATAAACTAATTTATGACAAATAATGATAACATGTGTATAATTTTTTTTTAATGTTTCGTTTGTATGTAGAAAATATTTAACTCACATTTATTTCCATATGTAAAATATGGTAACATGACATGTTAAGTGGATAGTAATGTATATTATAAAACATTAGAAAGAAAAAGGATTCACTCCATGTTATAAATATATAAATCAGCATGCAAAAGGTTGCCATAATTAAGACATAATCATGCAAATAATATGTGCGTAACTAATGCGCATGCAAACAAAACATATATAATATTAATAAAACTAAAATAATAAATTTCATAGATTCAATATTTTCAGTGATATAAATAAAAGCAGATAATACACTTACATACTATAATATATTTTCTTCACTCAATGTAATAGTTATGCTTTTGCATAGCAACGCAGCTATAAAAAAAATTTTACAACGCAAACATGGGAGGAGAATATACGGGAAACAGACATTCGGTGGAACGTGTTAATAGATAACAGTTCTGTAAGTCAAAATTATCACAATCTTTAGAGTATTGCAACAATTTAGATTAAATTAGAAGCTATACGTATATAGTAGTTTTAGATACGAGCATTAAGAGTGCTTATCTTTCTCTGAGTGATCAGGGCTGTAGCAATATATAATATATTGCCCATCAAAGGTAATACGCGAAGAGACTTATTGAATTCATCTACTCCGAACAAGCAAATTGCAGGAACAAGTTTATTCAGAGGATGTGGATTTTTAGATGAGAAAAATATACAATGAAAATATAATGCCACATAATACATAACACTCACTAACTGGTGCATTATTTACTTATAATTTTAGTTAAAATGTCTACCTTCTGCTGTTAAATAAATAATAATGAAAAAAAATGATATATGTATATTATTATATATTATTATCATGTATATATAGTTAGTTCATGTAATATGAACAGAATAAAAAATAAGCATTTTACACATCATATAAAAACTTATTTATCATTTAAAAAAGATAAATTATTTGGAACACAATTTATTACATATACAGTGTACTGTTTATTAATATCGCAAAATGTTAAAGAATAAGTTGACCTCAAGACTTTTCTAGCAATTAGCCTGTTCGAATTCCGATGACATACAATAGTCAGTAAGTCCCTGATATCATACACGACAACCACGCATGACTCTAATGAGTGTCCGGCCCACTGAATGTCTGCAATCCGAAAAGAGAGAGAGAGTAAGTACAACAAGGGCGACATTAAAACGTAACCACAGCTAGGGAGGAGAGAGCACATGATGATGGTGGAACACGACTCACAAATGGGCGGTGACTGGGCGCACACAGCCCTGTCGTTGTTATCCTGCAGCCGCACATTGGCGGTTGATTTCAACTTGTCATTTACCACCGCTGGTGGAGATGGGAAGGTAGGTAGGTAGGTATGGAGATATGGACCAGATTTGGCAATCGTTTAGGGGAGCTGCATTAACTTACAGTAAACACTAACCGTGATTATAGTAAGTAAGCTAAGTATAAGTATAAACTTGATATAAGTATAAAGGTTGTATATGTAAGGCCGATTCACATTACTTGCGTTTGCGTGGTGGATTTGCGTGATGAATTTAACACGCAAGAAGAAAGTCGGTTAAACACGCAAGAGCGCAAGTAAAAAACGCAAAGCACCGCTAAAAGTGCAGTTATTTTGTATAGAAATTCATCACGCAAGGAGCCCAAATCTGTAGTTGAACAAATTTTAACTTCTCGCAATTCTATT
>JAUZND010000630.1:0-14012 GCA_034780555.1 Coelogynopora nodosa | reverse complement strand
GGAGTGGAAGTTGAGTGGAAGTAGAGTGGAAGTAAAGTGGAAGTAGAGTGGAAGTAAAGTGGAAGTTGAGTGGAAGTAGAGTGGAAGTAAAGTGGAAGTGGAGTGGAAGTAAAGTGGAAGTGGAGTGGAAGTAGAGTGGAAGTAAAGTGGAAGTAGAGTGGAAGTAGGGTGGAAGTTGAGTGGAAGTAGAGTGGAAGTAAAGTGGAAGTAGCGTGGAAGTAAAGTGGAAGTGGAGTAGAAGTGGAGTGGAAGTAAAAGTAGAAGTGGAGTGGAAGTGGAGTGGAAGTGGAGTGGGAGTAGAGTGGAAGTGGAGTGGAAGTGGAGTGGAAGTGGAGTGGAAGTGGAGTGGAAGTAGAGTGAAAGTGGAGTGGAAGTGGAGTGGAAGTAAAGTGGAAGTGGAGTAGAAGTGGAGTGGAAGTGGAGTGGAAGTAAAGTGGAAGTGGAGTGGAAGTAGAGTGGAAGTAAAATGGAAGTAGAGTGGAAGTGGAGTGGAAGTGGAGTGGAAGTAAAGTGGAAGTGGAGTAGAAGTGGAGTGGAAGTAAAGTGGAAGTGGAGTGGAAGTGGAGTGGAAGTGGAGTGGAAGTGAAGTGGAAGTGGAGTGTCAGTGGAGTGGAAGTAGAGTGGAAGTAGCGTGGAAGTAAAGTGGAAGTGGAGTGGAAGTGGAGTGGAAGTAGAGTGGAAGTGGAGTGGAAGTTGAGTGGAAGTAGAGTGGAAGTAAAGTGGAAGTAGAGTGGAAGTAAAGTGGAAGTTGAGTGGAAGTGGAGTGGAAGTAAAGTGGAAGTGGAGTGGAAGTGGAGTGGAAGTGGAGTGGAAGTTGAGTGGAAGTAGAGTGGAAGTAAAGTGGAAGTAGAGTGGAAGTAAAGTGGAAGTGGAGTGGAAGTAGAGTGGAAGTAAAGTGGAAGTAGAGTGGAAGTAAAGTGGAAGTAGAGTGGAAGTGGAATGGAAGTTGAGTGGAAGTAGCGTGAAAGTAGAGTGATTAATTTTTTTTAAACTGCAAGATAAGAGAGGTATGGAAAAAGGAAGAAGGGTGAAGAAGATAAACAAAGAAGTGGGTGTACAGGAAACGTACAACACACGGAATAGGAATAATTTTGGAAAATAAAAAAGACAGGAAGAAGAATCATTTGTCTTTTCTAAAGTTCAATGCGTTTCTTATTCGGTTTAAAATGTAGAGAGAACGAACAAGTAAACGGAAGAAAAAAAATACACAATATGGACCAGAAAATATATCGATATTATAAAAAATATAAAATAGAAGAAAACGAAACGAAACTAAAGAAACGAAAATGGAAGTTGTGAAAGATACATTTAAAAACCGTTCTTGGAGAACAGATAAAAGTTAACCACAAAACTATTTTCCTATAATCATGTTTGAAAGTGTTTTCAATCCTTATTTATAATGTAACCCACTTTGTTTTTCCTATACAATATTCTATAGACCAATTTGAACATCATCTGCCTATTCAGAGATAATTTTGATATCCCTAACTGTGATAATTGGCGACAGTACTAGACTGAGAAACATACTAATTTATCCAAGCTGGAAAGAGGACACGTTCAGAAGAGACATCATTCCCCCCATACACTAGCCGTTTTAGGTAGCCGTTACTGTTTGATTGAATTTGAAGGAAAGACTATAACAAGACAATTATACGGCATATTATGTTGTATATGGTATAACTAAATCATGTTCATATAGCCTTATATGAAAATGATTTAAAGAGAAGCAACATACAAATTAAGGCTCAGTAATGTTGCCACCCGTCCCTGTAACGTTGGTAACTATCTTTGATTTGTTTCTGATATTAGCGGAAATAAAACATGGGTAAGTCACGTCGACATGACACTACATTTTAAGTTAAGGCCATAAAACAATATATTTTCCTTTGGACTATCTATACTGCCGTGTTGATCGTACGTAGCAGCTGGGTTACAGGGAGCAAAACCCCTTTCACCATTTAAATAAAAGGAAGAGATAATGAGGCTAATTTCAACTCATTAATATAGCTATATAATATAATATATATATATATAATACACATATAATAACAAATATTAATATTTCTTGTGATGATAATATGATGATAATATATGATGATGATAAAATATAAGGATTTGTGTAAGTATGTTCGTATGTACGACTATAATATTAAAACAAAACATTGTAACAGCGGTGAACATAAAAACTAAATTTTAAAACGTTAAGACGTTTGAAAAAAAGAGGAACTAATAAAAGGACCTGTCACTTTATCCAAATATTAATAAACACCTAAAAGGCCTGTTATAGCATCTGAACCTGTTTTCCTATCGATATAGCGGCTATTTCCCAGTTTACCGTACTGTTCCCCTTTTTTATCTAGTTCTTACTTTTCCCTGTTTACTGAACTAACTGCACCAAAAAACCATGATATATTTCAGTAACTATATTATAGTCTAATTTTGCAAAACCATATTTGTATGAGTGAAAGGGGGACTCCGTCAAGTACCATTTTCTAGACCTATTGGAGCAGTGGGTCTGCAAAGTATCGATTAACATATTTTCAAAATAAGTAGATTTTAAAATGTATATACGAAATAATTTCATGTATTGGATGCTGAAAAAAACGACAAAAAGGGACATAGGCTATGGTTTATTGAATATTTATCCAATGCTTAATTTTTTTTATTTAAAAAAACTATAAGACATAATAACAAGCGAATTTCAAACCCTGCTTTTAAAGTAGTCCAATTTGACAAGTATAATTCCCAATTCAAAAACACATTTTCTGTTCGTCGAAAAAAAGTACACTTCAGAAGCATTTCCGCTCAACAAATTATAGTCCCATCAAGCTTAACTATACTATTTACATAACATCTATTTTTGATAATTACATGCAATCTATTAAATCACTATAGGCATGGCGTACGTCATGTCTTGATAGTGAATTTAACTACTGAAAATCACTTGTTACTTATTTAAGAGATTTTTGTCAACTGAAGTAAGTCATCCTGACGGAACAATAGACGATTACTTACGATTATAATTGTGGAACCCAGATCTCATTTCACTAACTAGTCAATGAAATGTTCCGTATTTTATACGAAAAATCATTCAAAAACGGTAATAATCTACCCATTCCACAGCAAATGAATCCACATGAGTGAATACTATAATGTATAGAAAAAATTTATTTTGCTATTTTTAAATTTACTAAACATTTATGTTGCGTTTTACTCCGAATCAAAACTCAACAATTTCGATTTTTTTTAAATTTCATAGAAAGCGTATATGAATATTATTGATATATATCAATAAGTCTATAAGTGTTTCAAAGGTTTAATTACCATTCGTCAACCTTTTGAAACCATTTGCATTATGATGTATTGATAAGTTGTTGACTGCTAGGCTAGGATATATGCAAAGAATGCTTACAAGGTAGTAAATCTAGAAATATTATAAATATGTACAAAGTAGTAGCAGCGCTACATCAATTAACTAAAGCAAAGTCACTACCTTTTTTGTAATCATACAAGTTATTATGGTCAGTACTCGTAATACAGTAATTATAATACTAAATTTATATTTATTTTTGTAACTCTGTTTTATAACGATGTTACAAACATGTATAAAAATTGCACACTACAAAGAGAAGGATAAGCTAATTTTTTGGAAATATAAAAAAAACTAACGCGCTCGCTGTACCATAGCTAATTAGAGTTTCAAGTATTTTCAAGTTACAACTTCAATCAATGTCGTTGTCAAGACAAACAATCTAACACAATTATAGTGAACCCCATATCTGAAAAAATAGTGAAAACATATTAAACTTACCAATATACAAACTTGCATATAAAAATACACGAGACATACATTTGTTGACCTTCTTTTTTATTTGTCGAACTTTTTTTCACAAATATTCCGTAGCCGCGGCTATACTACGCTGATTTGAGATGGGAAATGATAATAGTTGAAAATTATATTTATTTTTTATATATCAATATTTTACCATATTATTTGTACAGTGTAACTTTGTCAACTTTTAAACATGGCTATTATATAATTATATTTAAACTGAAACTGGTTTCTAAAAATAAAATAAAAGCCTTTTATATTTCCGGAAAAACTAGGAGCAACATTTTGCACGAACATGTGAATTTCTCAAAAAATGATTTACATTGTGAAATGCAGCTAACAGAATTAAGTGAGCTGTTGCAATTAAAAACTTATTTAACTAAATATAAAACGACACGCCCCTAAAATAGTTTAAAAATACATTACGGCGTAGAAGCTTTATTTTTATAAATCTATTATCTGTGCAATATTACAACTAAACTAATATGGTACAACTAAGATTATATAATAATATTTATAACGTTAATAAAGAGAATAACTATTACATTCACATATTATAATATATAAAAACAAACTTGTATTGCTTCCATTTGCATATTTGATTAAATAATGTTAATTCCTATGTTACCCCGCGCACACACACTTTCATAGTCGTCTCGTGCCACAACAGAAGGTTTCACATTCAGCGATCAAGTTAAACGAGACGACTCACAATGCATGTTTATACACAAGAGAGAGTCTCTCGTCAATTTACACATTAGCCACGCCGACTAAACGAGCAGGAAAAAAAGCAAGTAGAAAAAAAGGTAAACAAAAGTTGTTATCGCCCTAAGCGTGTGTATCTTTTCATGTCCTACATTGAAGGCAAAAGATCACGACATCATTGTTGTCCAAACTCTTAAGTAGCCCGGCACGAACTACTTACCCTTCCCTTCGTGTGTACTTGTTGAGAGGTAATTAAACCCAAATCAGTAGGTATAAGTATTCGTAGAAGAAAATGTTACTTCAATCAATACCCGAACAATACAACAATGAACATGTATTATAACAATATAGATTACAAACAGTCAATACATAGTATTTCCAACACGCATAATTAACGTAGAAATAACAACTCATATATATATTCAAAAGAAATTCATGGATAAACAATTTTAATTAAAAATTACAAAATAGATTTGTTAGATATAACGAGTAGTTCAAACATATAAGAATAACAGTTTTTTCGAAAAGTTAGAAGAAACTTTATTAATTAAATATTTAAAAAAATAAAACACTATATAATAATTTCAAAACATCATATAAGCCAACATCAAAGAAGATAAGTAACAGATAAAAACGATTTCAGCAAAGAAAATAAATTAGTAAAAACCATTGTAACGTCAAAGTTGGCGTCATTATCAAGACAGTTTAATTGATATTTTCATATAAAAAATTATTCAGCAACCCCGACTTGTAGTTGTTTTATATAAATATTAAGCGTGTGTTCGCCTCATAATTATAAATTTCGGGAATATACTTACGGTTATAGCATTTTTAAATACATTTTAACTAATATAGAAATTCCACCAACCTAAATTTATAGATTGCGACATTGGATACTTTTTAAACTTATTTTATGTTCTGAAATTAGGTGAAAACGTGCGCAATTTGTTTACATTTTACACAACTAATTATATATATATATATATAGTTAATTATGAAATAATGGATGGCCAACATTCAATGTTTTTAAAACTTAAATGTCATATTGGAAGAAGATGAAATGCGCGTAAACAGAATATAATAAAAAATAATAATAGTAGACAATTGATAACAAAAATTATTTAAAAAATTAGTAAGAAAAATAATAACCATATCAAATCATATAGAATAAGTAGGTACCGATTTACAATTTAAAGATAATGGCAGCATTTATTATATATATATATATATACATAATGCACAGCACAAAAGAGAAACAAGACAACATTTCACGAGATAGCATAGATGATTCGTTTGCAAATTGTATGATATGGAGGGGATAAACTGCTCCACAGTTCAGAATTGTTGACAATAAAAACATCTTCAATTATTATTTGGTGTTATTTAAAATCAGAACTTTTGTGAAGGATGTAAGTATTGTCAAAATAAAAAGTTTCATTTGTAGAATTTACGTAATTCTCGATTACATTATCATATTTATTCTTGAAATCTTTTTCTGGTCTCTTCCAGTTTCACCATCTTCTAGTGCAAATTCTCACAGAGCGACATTCCCTACTAATAATACAATTACTGTACTTTCATACTGTAGTATCGATAACTGGCACAATATTGGTAATTATATTTTTAACTGAAAATTAACACAGATTCCAGATTTGAAAACCCAGGAGACAGCTGTTACAGGCGACAGCGCCCTACACAACACTGGACCACCAAACCACAACACTCACCACTATCGCTATTCCTCCTCTCCATCTCAATCAACTGGCCGTCGGTGTGGATGAAGAGGTCGGGCGGCTTCAGACCCACCTGGCCGCACATCACTGGGGTCACCTTGCCGTTCTCGTGACCCGGCTGACCCCCGCCTATCCCACCGCCGCCACCGTCGCCGTCGTGCTTCTTGGAGTACAGCTTGCTGCCCGCCCGATAGCTCCCACCTCTGATTAGCCATGTCAACAGGGAAGACAGGATTATTATCGAACCTACATAAGTTAGTTACTCAACATATTATGATTAGAATAATATTATATCATATCGATCGCTACATAGCTATATTGAACTTTTCTAGAAAAAGGTTCTATGCGATATAAATTAATAGCTGTCAACAAGAAAATTAACAAACTTATCAATCTGTAAATATATACAGCTAAATAGTTTTAAATACCCATATTTTTATTGTCAATGGTTATATTAATTATACAACCTAATACAACAAACATACAGAATATGCATATACATTGATGCATAAATGTTAATGTTATATTTAATTATTGTTCAGATATTATACAAACAAATCGAATAATAGTCACAGAAAATGTCCAAATAAGTTACATGATTTGGTAAAACTTCGTCCTAGACCAGTATGATCAGACAACTATACAATATTCATGCATAACCGACCGGCCCAGCCCTACTTTGACATTTAAATCTTTGAATCAAAATTGTGAACTTTCGAAGAAACGTTATAACAATGATTAATACAATATAGTACACTGTATGAGAATGATTTATTATGATTATCTATTCATTGTTTATGTATGTTTATGTAATAGAAAAAGTTAACATTAATATAATCTTGTTTAAAAGTAGGATATCTATATATAAATAAACTTTTAAATAACTAAAAATTGGTAATTTCAGTGAATTATTTTATTGTATCTTATGTATGTATTACATATTGTATTCTTAATGTCACATGTTTTACTCGATTCCGAGTGTTTGTCTATAATAACAGTAAGTTATAGTTTTATGTTCTGAACTACAATGTATATCAGGCCTGTCACGCCTTATTAAAAATATAGGAATTTTGCTCCAAAAAATATAGGAATTTGTGCCAAAAAATATAGGAATTTGTGCCAAAAAATAAAGAATAATTTTACACTAAGTATGCTTACACCTATAAAATATACAATTATTTACATGTTATCTTTTTTTTGGATAACTTAGCTTGGTAAAAATCTACAAAAATGAAATGGTTTGATTTGACCCAAGATTTGATTTGTCATTGAGATCCCAATTAGCAGAATCCAATGCAGCATGAAAGGCATTTGACACAGAATGCAATGTACAACTGCCGTTATCTACTAACTGAGGAAGGCCTTGATCTTTACACCACTTGTCTAACATTTTAAGCAGAGACTTATTTACATTATGGTCATCACTTGACAGCATTAGAAATGTTGATAGTGAGAGCTGATCATCTTTTAACGTTTCTGTGATAGCTCCAAAAAGCTTAACGGCATGTGCACGCCCAAAAATGGCTAAAAAGGTAATGAGTGGTAACATGTTGAGTGGATGAGGAAAAATAGCGAATATGAATATCGAATTGTTTGTGAGTAGCAGCATTTTCATGCAAACAATATTTTGGATGCATAGAAAAAAACAATAGGCAAAATTTCAAATATATAGGAAATATAGGAGTATATACGAGGTTCCAAAAACATTTAGGAAATGTAGGAAGCATGACAGGCCTGCTATATTATACATCATCTCATGGGTAAAAAAGTCCGTTTACACTCGTGTCTCTCCGCTAAACTACAATATTATAACACTTTCGAAATTAATATAGTTTAAATTAAAACAATGGTAGAAGGTAATTTGGTTGAATAATTTCCTTATACATTTAAACAGTATATCTGTTAATTTAATAAAAATATATGTATTGAATATGATTATATTAAAATTTTAATATTTTACATGTCATTTAAATCCCTTTTTAAATAATCTACTGCAGCTTAAACTCTTGTTCAATGCATCCATTATTCAGTAAGCCAGATTATTGTTAAGCAAAGCATTGCACGAAAAATATACTATATAATTTGATACTTCACAAAGACAAAAAGTATCAAGTTGCACAGAAAACGTGACCTTTCGAGCAAAATTTTTTTAAATTATTTTTTAAAGTTTGACATTTCATAGAGTCGGAAAACTGGGAAACATAAAAACATATTTCTTTAAAAATATTAATTGAAATAGAACAATCGAGTTTTTAATAGCTGAATAATTTGGATAATTTTGTTTTAATAAAAAAAACAATTTAAATTAGACCGATATAAATCTTTTACGAAGATTAGTCGCAGATTTAAGGCAATGAAACATACCCCTTCACAACCACACAAATAAAATAATGGACGGATGTTTAGATTACGACCAAAAAACAACTGAACAATTTTTAAATTAAATTTTTAAAATGCGAAGTCTTTCCCAAAAAAATCATCCTCATAATTATATTTTTGCACGATAGGCTTCTTTTCAACATTTGTCAAAAACTTGAAAATCAACCGGTGCATGGCAATGGTTTAGCTGTAGATGGATATATATGATGTTAATCAAATTTACTTTATGTTTAGAGTTACACTATGTTTTACGATGTAATTAATTACATGATATTAATTATATTTCGTGTGCTATCAATTAAGTTGTAGACTGTCTTTCCAATGATTGATTTTGTAATTAAATTGGTCGTGTGAGCGTCTAGGTTCCATATTATAAAAATTCCAGCAACTTATAAGAAACAATACATTATAAATTACTTCTCTATAATGAAGTTCAACAAAGATGTTCAGGTACGATTACAAACATATAAACTATACTATTTTTAAGTGGTGTATCGTGGGTGTAATTCTGGTGGTTGTAAATGCTGAGTTTTATAATTGAAGGATTTCCATTGATTTCAAAGTTGTATAAATTTAATTATTTCTTGCAAGAACATCAATAAAATTATGGTACACCAGAATGAATTGTCTATACATTTAAATACAAAGATCTGATTCGAATGATATTGAAACGTACATTTTATTATATTTTTCAACATGGAAAATAATTGACACAATAGTTTTTACTATATATTTTATAATTCCTCAGTTGAATCTGCGGAGAATCGCTAGTTAGCCGATAATGTAAGCATAAAAGATTACATATATTCACATCAATAGTTCACCCCGATATTAATGCGATATTTTTTTAAAATTCTTAGAATAATAATAATTCAAAGATCGAATTTTCAGTTACATTTTTTGGTGAATTTGAGGTGGAATAATAGTGTTGCAAGTCAGAAACTGATGATATTATGATGCTACAAACGACATTGATATTGAACGATTCAGTTGATAAACTCGCTACCCTTCGTATTCTCTCAGCTCCCCCTCGAAGCAATTACTTTCCGTTGAACAGCGTTGTGTTTTTTTATCGTAAATATTTGTTAATGTTTGGCTCTTGTCATTTGACTGTGTTGTACAATAAAGAGTTGATCAGACGTATGGTATAATATGATCATTCAATGACACACGTATTACGGACACCGAGCAGGAGTTAAGACGGGGACAACTAGAAACCATCTATATAGTTGACAGACATAAACCAGCACAACTGTTGACACTTGATCTATACTGTATATTGATCTGTATTTATATCTCAGGGTAAATATAACACTCACTGGGGACTTACAAATGAGAGAATAAGAGAGATAGAGATAGAAAGTAGGGAAATCATGTCGAAGATTGGGATCAGAACACTGAGATCTTAATAGCAGGAGCGGTCCAGGGTTTATTTTTAAAAGATGAACATTAATTTGTGTACACATATAGAGAACATCTTCAAACAGCTATTTTAACAATAGAAGTGTTTGTTATCGCAAACAAATATTAGATCTACAAAAACCATATAAATATATAAATTTGTTGGTAATTTTCAGCAAACTTTTACATTCAACATGTATGTGAGAATATAACCCCAACTGCATGGAGGATGCATACTCTTGAAACAACAGCCTCTCAAAAATTGAGGCAGCCCCCCTCCCCCTCCTGCCCCCCCTTTCCCCACCACCCACCCCTGGGGAGATTACGACAATTTTAGATCAAGCTGGACTTGTTTATGACTTATATCATGAGTACAAAAACAGATTTCAATTAACGTTGTGAAAGTTTGTTTTATCCAGCATTTGAGATTAATCAGTTTGTAATTAATAACGAGAATTCAAGCTGACCTTAACTATATTATTAAATTAAGACAAAAAAGCGCAACTAATTAGTTACAATGTTGTATATTAGTTGTAATGAAACACTTTCCATCTATAAGGTAAACTTGATAATTATGTTTTTGTAAACAGGTAAACAAAAAGTCTATAGTGTATAATATATTGAAGTAAATCTAGGTGTATTAGGTCATGGATATTACAATATAAAATCACACCACAAAAGTAAAAAGAAATAGTATACAGTGTATAGCTATAAGTTAATGCAAAAAAGAGATCCAATTTTAATTAAATTTAAACATTTTGAGCCCGCTTGTAATTATCCTTTAGCACGAACTAATCTGAAATATAAACGCAGAAAATCGCAGATTTAATCAAATAAATAAAATAAGCCTCATGCATGTTCCAATGCTTTCTGTTGTTGTACTAATTAAATTCAAAACTCCTAAATATTTATTCACATATGAATGTACGTCCTCTAATATTTCAATATAATATGTTAATGTAGGATTTTTACTTGCTATCTATTCGTAAATATGACGAGAGTCTTTGAAGACGGAAAATGTGGAGTTCCGAAATGAGGGTTACAATTTTACTGAAATTAGTATTTCCAAAACTATTAGTTTATAAAAAGTAAATAAAGCTGAAATAATGATAAGCCTTAAATGTACAATTAAATTGGTTGGTAACATGTTAACAACAACGATAACAAAATAAATGGCTCCTATACAGACATTTTCCTGTAAAATTTCCTGACGTTTAAAGGGTTTACAAAATGGGTTTAAAAGGGTTTCACAAAAATCTAGTAAGAATGAACATGAACATGAACATGAAAAACCCACAAAAAAAAATTTTTGATATTGAAGACAGATCAGAAATTAAACTTTTAAATATAAAATATCTAAATTATAATTTCAAATTAAACTCTATGTTTGTACAATTCACCCAAACGACCCTTTTCAACTCTTCAAAACCAATAAAAACAAATCAAAATTTAGTCAGAAACGATTAAGATCGACTGCCAAACAAAGTGTTAGCATACTATCAGGCTGATCTGTGTTATTTATACCATGTTTAAAATCAACACCAACATACAAGACGCTCTATAAAAAGGTATCTGCTTTGAGAAGATAGAAGTAAAATTTAAAAATAACACAATATCAGGTCAGGTAGAATTGTCATTCTGACTCGAGAAGATTTTCACACATTTGTTAATTGGAAACAATATTTTGTCTTGCAAGTGTATTGTTTCAAACTTGTACAATTTCCATTATTTAATTAATTAGCCCTGTAAAGCCAGCACTATGCTATACAACAAGGAGGTTAGGAGGGGGGGGGGGGGGAAGCGGGTGTGGTTAGTTAATATTTCCTCGAAGAGGCTGCTGCTGGGTGAACGAATAACATTGTTTGTTTAGCAGGAGGAAAAACAAAAATTGAATTAACGTACATTGCGAATGTGGAGTAATTAACCCCGTTAGATACACAGCGAGAGAGATATAGAGAGAGAGGGATATCAAGGGGAGCTATTTTCTAACCACAACTAAGTGGAGAAAAAAGAGTTGTCCATAGAAACAAATGGGGAAAAGCTAAGCCCGAGAGGGCTGATACAGTATCACCAGCAATTTGCTGACACACATTCAATTATCCGCGCTACCGATGCAGTACACCACATTGCAGCTGCTGTAGAGAACAGAAACAGAGTTGAGAAGGAAAAACATTCTTTCCGCTTCCTTTGAACATTTCTAAATGCAAGCCAATTGGGAGATAACGATAAATTATTTCAACAAATTGATGGCGTCACTAGGGGATCCCTTCCTTAGGCCCACATCTTAGATGTTAAAAGTTTTTTTTTAGATACCATGAAAAGCAAGATAGATAGACACGTGTCCTAAAACTGATGATGTTTACATCCGTTCCTTATATGTCCGTTATTGTGATTCAACGAAACTGAAATCGTCGTTCAATGACTCAACTCCAGACAGAAATTTAACTATTTATAATATATATATATATTTTTATATATTTCTAAAATTAATGAAAACCTTGATAACTTCACTGCCACAGTTTATGTCATGCTCTCTTTTACAAATACAACAAAAGCCTGCCTATATAATCCCGGATACGAACAGGGTTAAGTACTGTTCTTCTAGAATTTGTTTCAAACCTCTTCCAGGTTACAATCTCCCATGTAGTGCAGCCGAGCTTGTGGAGCGAGGACTAATCCTTGGCGGGGAAGAGAAGGGAGAAGAAACTCCCCAACATTTATTCTGTATTTAATGAAACTGTGTAACATAGTATGCAGAACACTAATTGACGGTTCATGTGAAAATACGAATAACATTTAGGATACTGGAAATTGTGATCTATTGTGAATATAAAACGTATACAATTGTTAAAAATAGATTTATCCGAGAACTCTCATTTTCAAAAAAATTAAAATAATCAGACCTTTCGATTTCTAATTTAATGTTTTTCCTTTTTAGCGTTGTGAAATACTTGTCCAGTATTTTCATATCCAGTTATCATACAAAAGCTATATCCAAACTAAGTTGAACAATTTAGTTAGTACAGAAAACATCGATCAATAGTAGTATAATGAGGTGGGTCACGGTAACAGTTTCGATTTCATTATATATTGCAATTGTTCCAAAGTTATCTCAAAATAAACAAAAAACAACGCTTTAATATCCCATAGCAACCAGATAACCTAGCCACCACCACCACAACAACAACTAGCGAAAATAATAGGAGTAACTAGGAATAGCGAAAAGAACATCAAAGAAGCAGCCAGAAAACTCCAGAAAGCGGTAGAGAAAGTAGCCGAATGGAGCGATAAGTGGCTGATGAGCCTCAGTATAGGAAAATGCGAGGTGGCTATGTTTTCGATGGATTCGAAAGAGAACGGACATAAGCCAGAGGTCAAGATAAAAGGAACAAATCTAAAGCAGACTGAAAACCCTACCTTCTTGGGGGTGACATATGACCGAAGGAAAAGTTTTGGGAGCACGTCAGAAGGGTGGTAGAGAAGGTGAGGACGAGGAACTAAATCATCAGGGCTGTAGCCGGGAAGAATTGTGCCTTTGACAGGGAGTTGCTAAGGTGTACGTACGTGGCACTGGGAAGATCAGTGATAGAGTACGAAGCGCCTGCCTGGATGCCGTGGATAGGAAAGACCGAGGAAGAGAGACTGGTGAAAGTTCAGAATGAAGCGGCGAGAACAATAGTAGGGGCAGTGGTTAACTCCCCAATGGACGCAGTAATAGAGGAAGCAGGGTTAACAGGGATCAGAGAAAGAGGAAAACCATAGCGATGGAAATCATAGCGATGGAAAGAAGTATGAGGGTGCCCGAAGAGAACCCGCGCAGTGCAACGGCGGAGAAAGAAGTGAAGCTACGACTCAAAAAGAATGAATGGAGGAAAGAGGCAAAAAAAGAATGGAAAAGAATGATGGGAACTGAGAAGAACGAGTGGATATTCCCTGGGCCTATAAAACCGTGGCTAGAAAGA